>JAEIFP010001173.1:0-253271 GCA_018903935.1 Drosophila insularis | reverse complement strand
AAATAAAAACCAGAAAGTTCATAAAAACAGGTTAAAACCATTTATAAAAAAAAATCGGAATGATCAACCGTAATAATAATAACAGTTTAAAAAATATCAAAAATATATACCCTTGCAGTCCATGGCCATAATATTTTTACATGCTCCAAACTCTTTTCTGTATCACAATTTATTAATGCACAGAACCTTTCAAATATCATTTCAATTTCTTCTTCTTATTCCCAATCCCCTTTTACACGCATGCCGCGATTCGCACGCATACACATATAGTTTATGTAGCGTTGCGTCTGTATTTGTGCCCGCGTGTGCTCTGTTGATTTGATGATGACGTAGTAGGCAGCAAGCCGAACCGTAACTTCTATAACTTCTGTTCTATTTATCCGATTAGATTCAAATGGGATCTGAGATTTTATATATAATACTATCATATTGGTTAATTTCATGCTCCAATTATTGCAAAAATGTTTCCTCCAGAGCTATAAGATATAGTGGTCCGATTTTCAATTTCTTCTTCTTCTTCCCCATCCCCTTTTACACGCATGCCGCAATTCGCACGCATACACATATAGTTTACGTAGCTTTGCGTCTGCATGTGTGCATGCGTGTGCTCTTATTATTCGAGCAATGACGTAGTAGGCAGCAGACAGCCCTGCCGGGAGCGGCTTAGCAGAGACGATTTATATTGACTGTAACTTGTGTTCTATTTATCCGATCAGATTGAAATTTTGGAATCTGATTTTTATACCCTTGCAGAGGGTATTATAAAATTGGTCAGATGTTTGTGACGCACAGAAGGAGACGTTTCCGACCCTATAAATATATATATTCTTGATCAGCATGAGAAGCTGAGTTGATATAGCCATGTCCGTCTGTCCGGCCGTCTGTGCGTATGCGTTTAACTTAGCCATCTTAAGAGCTACGGATGAAATTTTTTTGGGTGCTTTTTATTACCTGGGAAAAATAAAGTATGAAAATTGGCAGAATCGGACTACTATATCATATAGCTATGGAGGAAACATTTTTGCAAAAATTGCAAAAATTGGAGCATGCATTTTACCAATATAATAGTATTATATATAAAATCTCAGATCCCATTTGAATCTAATTGGATAAATAGAACAGAAGTCACAGCCGTTATAAATCGGTTCGGCTTGCTGCCTACGACGTCATCATCAAATCAACAGAGCACACGCATGCACACATACAGACGCAACGCTACATAAACTATATGTGTATGTATATGGGAAGAAGAAGAAGAAATTGAATTTATATTTGAAAGGTTCTGTGCGTTAATGAATTGAGTTATAGAAAAAGAGTTTGGAAGAGTTTTACTATTACTATCACATTAGTAAATTTCATATCGACTTTCATTAGTTCATAACGATAATCCAACTGCTTCACCTACTTTTCGTATTCAACTATATGATAGAGTGGTCCGAACCCAAAGATTTTCATACTTGATATGCCTACGGTAAAAAAAAGAACAGAAAAAAATTTCAGTCGGATAGCTTTTTAAGACGGCTGAGTAAAACGCATACGCACAGATGGACAGGCGGACATGGCTATATCGACTCAGCTTATCATGCTGATCAGGAATATATATACTTTATGGGGTCGGAAACGTCTCATTCTGTGCGTTACAAACAACTCATACTCTGGCGATGGTATAAATATTAAAATTAATGCATAAACTTAAATTTAAAAACAAAAACAAGTTTTGTTCTTTAATTATTCAAAATGGGCCTAAACTTTCACAAAGGTAGAACATTTTTTTTTTGGTAAGATGGCCTCTCAAGAGTCCAAAATAGAACACCCAATGGCTGTCGTAAATAGCGCCAGAATTGTAGACCATAGAAAAAAACCGAAGATCATAGGAATACAATTGGTAGCATTAAATCTGGCATCTTGTAGCTATTAATCTGGCATCAAAATTGCATCCAAAGCATATTTCTGTAATCAATAAGAGATATCAAAGGAGAGCACACGGGATTAATCACTTAGAGAAGTTGGTCGTGTTACTCATAGAAGTCAGTCGTTTTGGGTTTTATTTTTGCACTCTCGCCTAATAAATGTTTACCTCTACTTCTTATTGAGTTTACACTCATTACTCACGAAAAATAGATAAACTTATTATTAATAATTAAGCGAAATCAATACCATGTGCACACGCGCTCTCAATTTACACTTCACAAATTGTTTTTGTTTGTGTGGTGTTGTCGCTCTAAATCAGAGCCTGGCACTCATATCCCCCGTGGGACGAACACGTTCGGCACCTATGCGTGTAACCGAACGGCTGCCGAAGTCCTCACACAGAGCATGAGTGTGGATTTAGTTCAGGGCCCGGCACAAAGAGAGCCAACGAAAACTGTCAATGTACGTTTGCGCTTGCTTGTGTGAGTACGTTGCCTTACACTGCGCAAATTGCATGTGACGAAAGCAAGAAAAATTAAAAGTGCGATGGAAAACCAATAATTTCGAATTAATACATTTTTTGAAAGTCAACTATTTGCTTTACTTCTATATTATTTCGATAACTTTTTATCCGAAGGAGATCTTCTAAATAGTTATCTGTTAGACTGTTTCGAATAGAATACTCAATTAATAATATTAGTTCATAATATTTTTGCAAAAGTTGCCAGTTACATGAAATGAATAATAAAGGCATTCATCTTTTTATGTGTAGCGATCGAGCAAAGCGACATAGATGTGCTCGCGTCGAAATGCTGAGGGCAACTAAATCCACCCTCATGCTCTGTGTGAGGACTTTGGCAGCCGGCAGCCGGAATCGACGATCTGCTGCAAGAAAATAAAAAAGAAAACAACCCCTAAATTAATTTTTCCATGTGCATATTTTCAACAAAGCGACATAGATCCACTCGCGTCGAAATGCTGCTAGCGACTAATTCAGATTTTACGCTCTCGAGTGCAATTCGGGTTGACTTCGGCATGCACACATATAGCAAAACGAGCAATTGCCGAACAAAAGTGCCCGCACGGGCTATGGGTGCCTACCCTGCTCTAAATTCTTTTGTTTTCTCTGTTTTCTTTTCTTTCCTTTTTTTTTTTTTGTTTGCATATTGCAGTTAGCTTTTGCTCTGTATTGTTTACACCTCTCTTAAATAAGATATTATCCTTTTTATTTACCTATTGATTTCTAAATCTTTATTTTTTGAATGAATTGAATAATGTCTGTCTCCTGAAAGCATAATTGCAATAATTCTAGTAAGCCCAGCTAACCCTTTCCTTACTGTTGGCTGTGTGACAATGTAAATCACGTAAATGAGGCTGTGATTAGTAGTGTCAATATAGAAGTTCTAAACTTTTTATTGAGTGTCCGACGCGAAAGAGTGACCGTCCCTCAGTCCGTCGGCACCGCCATCTTTACCTAACTGGAAATTCCGAAAATAACCCGATCTCACCAAATGTACAGCAGCTGACATTGTTTATCTTTTGTAGTTTCTAAACCGTCAAGGCAAACATCCTTTCCCAGGAATTTTGACAATAAAGTAGTTACAAGAGGAGCTAGTAATGCGTTGGCTCCCTCAGCTGCTGCTGCATCTGCTTTTGCTACTACTGTACATGACACTTCTAGTTCCCTTGTTGTAGTTCGACACAAAAAGCAATTTTTGTATCGAGGCTTGATCAAAGTACTACTTCTGAAGAAGTCACAGAAGTTATAAACTTTCTACATTCTGTATATTCATACCCAAATCATTTAATATAAGGAGCAAAACTTTTATCACTTTGTTGTAACTATAAACAATTATATACATGTATATATACATTGATGTATGTGTATACACATATTCACATAAATATATAATTATTATATATGTATGTGAATAAATAAATATATTCGCATAGACCCAATAGCACAACTGTAACATGAGCGAGGGCTGATGCAAGCGCCCCCAATATATGTATGATTGTGCTAGCACTTTCCCTCTCTTTTGTAGCTGCCGCTCCGCGACAGTATAAGAACATATATGTATGTAAACATAGCCATAGTGAAAAAATAATTTTGAGAATAAAGTCAATCTTAAAACTACAAGTGAGCGACACTGACGTATCTGCGTTCATTTCATGGCATCTCGCCTCCACGGTCAAAAAACCATAATTTGTCCAAAAAAGTATGCTACATAACCTACAAGAAAGATATAGAGTTATATAATGTTAAAATACATTTTTTTATGCAAACTTTGTGCTGCTGCATACTTTCTTCAACTTCAAGTTTATGATTTATTGGCAAACCCGGAAAATATTCGGTAAGTTGTTAAGGGTCAACAACCTCGTCGCTAGAATTGTAGGCACCTGATAACAGGCAAACGACTTCTGATGGCAATGGAATTCGCCTATGTTGGCTAATTCGCCTCTCTAAGCTAATTGATGAAATTAAGGGATCTGAAGTATCCATGGCCCTATTAAAAGTGTCTTCAAAATTTGCAGTTCTACTTATTTTCTTTGCGTGGTGGAGCCTATCAGACTTGTAATACTTATTCCTTGACTCTGCTCCTTCTTCACCAAAACAACCAACTGGTAGAACTGCTCATAGTTCATAAATGCTTTACGCGCTGTATTCCCCTCATTGTTACTGCCGGAACCTCCTTGCTTCGGCTGATCCATTCTTAATGAGAGCTTTTCCCAGAGCTCCTTTTGAATCCTTTTTTATTTTCTGAAACTGCTCCGCCATTTCTTTACGCAAATTTTATATCCGGCGTGTAAAATAAATTCAAAGAACCGAATCCAACTATGCAATGGGCTCAGACCATAAGTTAAGTTATGAACAAAAGGATCAAATTTTCCACATTTCCTTTGTGTTGCTCCACAAAACGGGCACGTTTGAAATGATTTCGTAACGGTCAATGTGCACAGGACTTTACCATTAATAATGTTAACTTGCATTACAATTCGCAATCACATCCTTAATGTCAGAGATTTCTTTTAAGATAACTTCTTTAGTTTCTTTCACGAACTGTACTTTAAGCGGACGGCAGAATCTAGTTGATTGTGGGCTTCGGTTTTTCAAAAAATATTTTCAGAAGGATCAATTAATCGTAGTGGAGTTAATGTTGTTGGGAAGAGACAGCACAGAAAAAAATTTTAGCCCGAAAGCTTTTAAGACGGCTGAGTAAAACGCTTACGCACAGACGGACAGACGGACATGGCTATATCGACTCAGCTTCTCATGCTGATCAAGAATATATATACTTCTATGCGTTACAAATATCTGACCAATTTTATTATAGCCTCTGCAAGGGTATAAATATTAAAATGAATCCATAAAATTAAATTTAAAAACAAAAACAGTTTTTTTTTAATTGTTCAAAATAGGCCTAAATTTTCACAAAGGTAGAACATTTTTTTGGTAATATGGCGTCTCAAGAGTCGAAAATAGATCACCCAATGGCTGTCGTAAAAAGCGTCAGAATTATAGACCATTGGTTTTGGTAGCAATTCTAATTCTTGTATCTATAAATCGGGCATCAAAATTGTATGCAATGCATCATTAAGAGACATCAAAGGAGAGCAAAGTGGGTCGAGGAGAGCTTAAACATTTTAACAAATTTGTTCCTTTTCTAAACTTTCTGATTATCAGACGAGAAACCAATCCGAAATATAAAGAAATAAAATACTGGATAGAAAAGAATAGAAAGTTTGAAGCAAGAATAGTAAACCTAATATAAACTTCATTAGTAGAGGCATATAACCGACTGAAACGGAGCTATAGAACTTCACCCTCCTGGGTACAAAAACTATTTGATCACACATAATTAATATCTCTGATGATTAGGTCATGTAGAAAAATCAAATAACAAACTATGATTACTTAAGATAAAACAATAGGAATACTAGAATATTCGCACAAGAATCTTGTAAACGCCTTTCCTAAAATAGGGAAACATCCCAAGACACAATAGCGAAACATTAAAGAACCATAACTGCGAAACTACAAGCAATTAGAGCAGTGTTAAAGAAACACTATAACAAAGTAAAGCCAGGTCATAAAACAGGAGCAAATTCGTTCTATTATGACTGCAAACAAAAGGCAGTACCCGAGGTCAAGATGGTTTTTAAACAAATAGCTTATTTGGATACTTCAGTAGTACTGGATGACCCAGGTCATCTAATGGCTGATGAAGCTATATCTCATATAGATCAAGATGAACCATCAGTGAGTTCAGATCGATACAAAATAATCTTGGAGGAACTTGGCCACATGAACATACACAAATGACCCAAAAAGTTACTTAGATTCATTAGTTAGAGTCATTAAAAAAGATATATGTATAAAACTGAGAAATATTTTATTTAAAAGCAATCGCGTGAAAAGTAACAAAGTTATTGATAGAAATCACAATGTACTGACAAAGGAATATTGCTATTTGAAACTAAATACGATGTCATTTAAAAATATTTAGGATGATTTTACGATAAATGCTGATAGTGCTAGAAGACTTGTAGCTTTTTGCAACTAATATAGACGTTTTACTACAAACTTCGCAGAACATTCAGGTCCGATAACACGACTATGTATGAAAAACGTAGAGTTTGTTTTGCAGGCAAGAATAGAACTCACTTTGCTACACTATCGCTGTTCGTTACCATTCGACTCTAACCTTAGTTTTAGGATGGTCCTTGAATAACCAACAGCTGCTACTGTCAAATTCTACTCGGTAAGATCTTGGCTCACCAATCGTTGTATATAAACAATTAGACTTGCTATTCTGTTTGAAAGGTGTCAGCTTACAGGCATTACTATTGGCGTTACTCCATGGCCAATTTCCTTCACATGTTGTCCTGTTGATTGCCAGGTCCGACATTTCTGCATTGCTGATTGTGACATTAAATGATATGAGTCTATTTCAAAATTATATATTAAGTATGGATTGTTTAAATGAACCTTTACCAATTGGTTACTGACTAATCGAACGGGAACTGCATTAACTCTTTAGAGCAACGACCGATGCCTACCGAAAAATGGTATTTTGCACTTACAATTAGCATATATGTCCCTTAACTCAGAGCCGTTCCTATTTGTTATTTCTAATTTCATTTCGCTTGGTTTTAAAATATTAGTATTTAATTGATTTACAAAAATGAAGAACTGAATGGTAGTCTTAAGAATGTTTGCCGTGGAATCTACCACCGATGTCTGCTTCTAGATATTTAAAATTCCGCTGATTTGTAAATGAATTTCTCATGTTTTCTTCGACTTGTATCCTGGCAACAATGTTGCCAGTTCCTCATATGTAGGTTATGGTCTTCTGTGACTCTTTTCAGATGATACTTCACTGACTTGACTTCAGCTTCCCAAATACCTCCGAAGTGGGGTCCTGACGGGGGAGCTAATATACCAACTAATCGGTTCTCGCTCTAGAACAGGGGGTAACCTGAACATTATCTTGAACTGCTTTTTGGAATTCTTCATCAGCCGCTCCCACAAAATTTGTACCATTAACATTCTGTTAGCGCATTTACTCCGTCTTGAAACAAATCTTCGAAATGCTGCTAGAAAGGTATTATTGAATTGATGAAGCTATTCCATTACAGTTTCCTACTGTTTAAGTTTAATTTTATATGTTGATTGTTTATTTATTCTTTGATTATTTTCTGTCTGCAGCACTGGGACTACATGCACACAGATCAAGTTTTCACAACAAAGAGGAAGTTAAAAAAGCAAGTGTGAGCAGTCATGGAAAGATGACAGTATTGCGTAATGACTGATATTATTGCGTAATGTTGTTATTTGATAACAGAATAGAGGGTATTCCAACACGCCCCCTCAAAAACAACATTAGCAACTAAAATATTTAAGAACAAGATTAATATTCAATTGTTAGCTTATACTAATGTGGTCGGTGTGCACTCTGGGAATGTCAGATGATCTAGCATTTGTTCGTGGATGCGAGGGAAACCCATAAAAATCTCGATCAGATCACTTTAAAAATAAAATTACTTGACAGTTCATAATTCGGTTTAGATCAAAAAAAACTTAAAATTAATAATTCAATTACTTCATAAGGCATGTATTAGTTTATTTTTTTAAGTATTTCTCCCTGTACGGCATCAGTACATGACGATCACTCTTCCTGTAGTATTGCCAATTGGTTTCGTAATTCTGCAAATCTTCCAGCAGGAAGTGGTTTGGTGAAGTATCAGCATGTTGGTTATCTGTACAAATATACTCAATACAAATCTCATTATTTTTTATCTTTTCTCTTAAGAAATGAAATATTATATCAGTGTTTTGCTTTTTTATTACATGAGGGAATATTCGCAATGCTAATACAACCTTGGTTGTCTTCATAAATTTCAATGGGGTTTCCAAGTTTTATATTTACACTATTTAGAAGAGACTTTAGCCAGAGGGCTTCGCTAACAGCTTCAAATAGAGCCATATATTCAGCTTCAGTTGATGAAGATGGCACTGAGTTTTGTCTTTTTGTATTCCAACAAATTAGATTAGAATCAAACATTTTAAATATATATCCAGATGTACTTTTTCTATCAATCTCATTACTACCCCAATCAGAATCTACATAGCCAACTAAAACACTTTCAAATGATGTATTCTTTTTAAAACCAAGTTTTATATTAATATTTCCCTTTAAACATCTAATATGGTAGTAGCTAGATTTGGACGTATTCATAGCAATAAAATTCCGACAAGGAGCGGTGCAATTCTCATCTGAGTTAAGAAGCTCATAATTGAGTTTATTCATTAGGGGAGTACTGACAGAGTTGCAATTATCCATGTTAAATTAAAAATATTTTGTCTTCATACATTTCGATTCTGATAACAATGAAATGTCGTATCTCATTAAGTCAGTCATTCTAAACGTCTCGCTTAAATATTTTTGAAACTATTCATTTTAATCGTATCTCCTGACGCTATTACTAAGTCATCAACATATAATAGCACATATATGTTTTTCTTAATATCACCTCTATCAAGAATATATATACAGCGATCAACCGGAGAGTTTACAAATTCGAATTCTATTAATGCTAGCTCAAATACTTGAAACCAGCACCTAGCAGCCTGTTTAAGCCCATATAAGGCCTTGTTTAGTTTGCACACATGTCCAGCATTGCACGGTACGCCTTGTGGAGATTTCATGTATATTTCCTCCTTTAATGTACCATTGAGAAAAGTCTTAATATCCATTTGATGGACTTTCAAATTAAACTGAACTGCTAATGATAGTATGAATCTGAAACTCGCAATTCGTAAGCAACTTGGTACTATTGCGTAAAACCTCTTGCAACCAGTCTTGATTAATATTTGATTGGAACGCCTAGTTCGTTATATTTAATCGAAAATTTTTATATAATTGTCCAGGTGTTATTAACTTCATGGGCATTAAACTCTGCCTTTATTGCATCCTCCCAATCAGATTTATCGTTTCTATGTAATATTTCTTCAAAGAAACTTGGGACTTCATCAAAAATTGAATGTGCATTTAATATAAAATATTTAGAGTTTCATTATTCTCCTTATAGGAGACCTTTGGTTTTGATTTTTAACCTTTCGCTTTTTCTACTAATTATATTAGTATCCATTTTCAATTCGAAATCATTACACGGCTGATCAGCTTTTTCACAATCCGTAATATCATTCGGGATATAAAATTCCTTACTGTCATTCAGGAGATTAGGTTTTCTTTTTTTATTCGCTCTATCATATTCCGTATTTTCATTCGGGTTGAATTGATCACCTTCCTTACTTTCAATCGGGTTGAGTGGAACACTTTCCTTTCTTTCATTCGGGATATTGAGCTGATTGTTTTCCATACTTTCATTCGAAAAACTAAGCTGATCACATTCCGTATTTTCTTCTAGGATTTCTTTTTGACTGCTACTCTCTTTCGGAAAAATTCACTGCTCTAGAGTGAATCATATTAATTTCGTCTACAACAACATCTCTTGCAACAATAAATTTTTCTTTAATGACATCCCACAATTTGAGTCCATTAGGTTCATACCCTACAAAAATGGCTTTTGAAAGATTTTTCATCAAATTTATCTTTTTTAACTTTATTTGCTAACCATTTCTCTGTTATAGTTCTTATCATGCGCTCCGAGGTGTATGTGGCACAGTCAAATGACAAGTATTCCCTACCGTTGTCAATATACAAATTGTCACTTTGGAGATTGAGCTTGAGCTTCGCTTTTCAATATAAAATCTTTAAATGAGTTGAATACATCTGATTTATATTTTATTAAATAAGTTACACAGTAATGTGTAAATTGATCTACAAAGATCACAAAATAATTTTTGTCATCTAGTGTAACTGGTGTAATGCGACAACAAACATCTGAGTGAACTACAAATAAGGGTCGTTTTATATAATTTTTATCTTTAGATTGTTTAATTGGCAACCTAGTCTGCTTTCCATTTAAACAGGACTCACATATTTCATCTAATACTTTTAAATTAACAAGAAGACTGCTGTCATTATATAAATTATTATTCTTTATTGCAAGTAATTTCACATTGCTTATATGTCCTAACCTCTCATGCCATAATCGATAATTATTTTTGTTCCTTGCCTCTACACTGTAAGCTTAAAATTTTACAATCAACATACATGAATTTTTAAGGACAATCACACCATTTTTCGATACGGTGACACCATCACAGTCAAACTTAATTGACACCCCTGCCTGTTGCAGGCGCTTAACAGATATGAGGTTTCCTGATGCTTCTTTGCAATAGAGCACATCCTCCAGAGTGATATTGTGTCAATTGTGTAGCCGCACTATTCCACGTTTTGTAGCATATATGAATTCACCCTCTTTTGCCACAGCGACTTTTATTGGCTGCCGCAATTCCACACGATCGGCAAACATCGAGTCATCATTGAAATCAAATGGTGAGTGGCTCCAGAATCAGTATTCATTATTAACTTTATCACTTTCTTTCATTTTTTTCATCATTTTCTGTTCTTTACGACTGCCTTCATGACTTTTCCACTTGTATCCGTACCTTCATCTCTTAGCTTGGTCTCATAGTCTAACAATTTAATTTTTACAAATGCATTAGTGCACCTGCTGTTAACAGCTCATCTACCATGTCATCAAAAATAATAAAATGTTTCGAAAGGGTCATTTCACTAGTCATTTCACTATATATGTATACAACAAAAAAAAAAGAGATGCACGCACAAATAAATTTCACAATTTTTTAATTTAATAGTTTCTTTAAATTGGCATGGACTGGGCCCATAACCTATTGAATTGATGAAGCTAATATTCAATTAAAGGTTTCTATTGTTTAAGTTTAATTTTATATGTTGATTGTTTATTTATTCTTTGATTATTTTCTGACTGCAACACCGGGACCACATGCACACAGATCAAGTTTTCACAACAAAAGAGGAAGTTAAAAAGCAAGTGTGAGCAGTCATGGAAAAGATGACAGTATTGCGTAATCACTGATATTATTGCGTAATGTTATTTGATAACAGAATATGGGTATTCCAACAGGTATCAGTTATCAAGTCACTAACAACTTTTGCATTGCCTAAGTTGCCAAGCACACGAATACTGCTATTTTCCCCAAAATGAATCCCCGTGTTATGAAATGGAGATGACACCGTTACCCTGTTTTTGGGTAGGCTTACCTGCTCTGGAGTTACTTGGCGGTATCTCCCAGAAACGCTCCAAATATGTGACATCTATTGCTGTTGCTATATACGTATACCCCCTATTATCAAATCAAACCTACCAGGTATAATGAAGGTGGGGTCAGCTAGCACGTAAGATTGCCATTTTGACATATCTACGTTTGCTAATTTCAGAATAATTGCTTCAACCTTAAGAAGCTCTTTTTCATCTTTCAACATTTACCTTACCTTGGACGTTTTAGTTTTGTTGAAGACTCTCCACTTATTTCCGTTTGTTGTTTGATCTCAGGTAATTTTAACATTTGAGCGGCTTTTTTCGATAAGATAGTGCTATGAGACCCACTGTCAATCAATGCTCTTAGTGTTTTAAACTCTCTATATAAGGTTGTGGCCAACAGTGTTGGTTGTGCCATTACATACATATTTACCCTCCCTGGTTTTCCCCAACATGGAGAAGGGTATGGTGTCCCTTGCTGCACAATGAACAGCCCCAGTCATTAGTGCACCTATTATTGCTCGAATGCTTCAAGCATCTTGTACACAATTGTACTTTTTTGGCTATTTCCAACCGTTCTTTAGGTGTTAGCGCTTTAAACTTATAGCACTGAACCGTGTTATGCCAGATATCTTTGTAGATCGGACAATTATCTTTAAACACAGCAAGCGGAGTCTTCTGTAACGGATTTTTCACTTCCTTTCTCATGGCACTGAGCGAACAATATCTTTGTTCCAATTCAAAAAGTATTCTAGCTAGAGACACCATAGTTGGTATGTATATGTGCTTAGTAAATGCGCACATTTCGTATGTGCAAAAATTTTGGAAAAACTCGCTTATATCCGGAAATTTTCTACCTTGTGCAATCAACTTTAATTTGTTACTAATATTCAGCAAAAAAAAACCAAATTTGATCATAATCGTACTAAAAATAGCCAAGTTATGCTTATAAACCTTTTTCCATATGGCCGAAGTTGGCCGTTGGCTGGTGGGTGCGCTAGGGTGCTCGTATGCTTGAGTGAGTGAAATACTAAGATATTTTTAAAAATACGAAAATGCGTTTGTTATTATAATTTTGAAATATTTGTTTTACTGGTGTATGGTATACCTAAATCGGCGAGACGACTTACTTAATTTTTTTCTTTTCTTCCTCTCTCTCCCTTCTAAATTTTAATTTTTTTCGTTTTTGTAAATCACAAGCAACGCTCATTTATTTTTGTCTTGCAATTTTTCTGTTTTTGTTATTGTGATTTCAAGCTCCCGCGCTCGCAAGTTACCGTTAACGGTTCCGCCCCCTCGGACATCGACCTAAAAGAAATCAATGCCATTCGACCCAGACGGAACCAATGGCATTGACCACCAAGATTGCAACACTTTGTCCAACGCAGCAAATCCAACGGATGTGGATTTGCAGAATTGTGTACACGACACCCACGACGAGACAGCACAATACCGACTCACCAATTTAGTACATAGCAATATACATATTATATACATACTTTTAGAACAGAAAAGCCTCTGTAAAGGCTTCAAGAATTTAGTAAAAAAGTAAAAAACCACTTCTGATCTTGAAGCAGTAAAGTAAAGGCGTTGCCTCGGCTTTTAATTAATTTTAGAATAGACAAAAACTCTAAGTATGCTTACTTCCTACATAAAAGAAGGTAACTGGCGCAGCTGAAAATGGAAGAACCAAGGATCGGAAGGACAATGAACACAAACCTTTTCATAATAACAACAATGTAAATGTACAGGTGAGAACCTAGTGGCAATGTGGAAAGCGAAAGTTGTTTGTGCTCAATAAATCTAACGAAATAAATATATGTACAAAAGAAAATGATTAAAGTGTGCGATGAAGAAATAATGTTCAGGAAATTTATTTCTTGTACAACTATGCGGACATCAAGTGCTCATCACGGCAAGATATTAAAAATATATATATACTAGAACTGAACCGGCGAACTTTGTTCCGCTTTAATAATGACAATAAATAAGCAGATTGTGTTTTTTTTTTTTTTTTTTTGGAAAAAATACAAAAAAAATGAAATAACTACATTAATCATCATCACTTAAGTTCCTTGTGATACACGACATTTTTGTTTTATTATCAGGCGCAAAAACAAACAACGTTCTTCCGGCCCGTGAACATGCCACGTATAATTGACCATGGGAAAACATGAATGCTCTAGATTTAAACCACAAACTTTTAAATATTGGCCTTGTGATTTGTTGATGGTCATGGCAAATTCAAGACGTATCGGAAATTTAAGTCTTTTAAATTCAAACGGCATATCGGTTGGGATCATCGGGATCCTCGGAATGAGAACTACCTCACCTTTGAATTTACCTATTGTTCATCAATTTACTAACCACCAAACGCGTTGAATAGGGCTTCCAGGGCGAAGGAAAGAATAACCCGATCTTCATTCGTTGAATTCAAAATATGAACTCGTTTTATTTACAAAAGTACGAAGTTTATATACGAATTCTTAGGCACTAGGATGTAACAATTGTTCTTAAGGAGTTCTTATTCTAGTACGAACACACCAACGTATTCGGGGGTTAAAAAATTATTATTATTTTGTGCACGGCGTCGGCCACTTGACATCCTGCCGTTGTGATCGTTTTGGGTTAGTTTACAATTACAAGTGTTTTTTTCCCACAACGCTTGTGGTTGATTGTAATTCTAGTCATATGCTATGTTAGTTGTTTGTGACACAAGTACATTTGTATTACATTTTCTTTAATGCATGTGATTTGGTGGAGCCGCTTCAGATGAACACGATTTTTATTCTTAAACATTCTGCGAGGGGCCGCCAAATGGGGCGATTGGGATTCTTTTATTTTTATTAAGTTGTCTTAAACAAATTATTATTAATATTATCATTAGTAAGATGACTAACATTAACGAAGCATGCCCAGCTACATGATGGAAGTTTAAGCCTAGTAATTCAATACGATGTTCCTTTACCGATTGTAACTGACTTCCTAGTCTTACCAATTCTTCTGTATGGTTTACTAAATTGGCTTCTACTGGATTTCATATTATTTTATATTTGGCATATTAATAATATTTCCCACTGCTGATGTGCATCACTATGTTGACTAATAGCCTTTTTTATATGGTGGAAAATTTAAAAAATAACTACTTTTACTTTTCGACTTGTTGCAATTTGATCTTTGCTCCACTTTTTTAAGAAATATTGCTGATAGCTAAAATTTGAGTTCTTGGTCTGTTTTTTCTTAGCTGTTGTCCTTTTATAACTATTTTGCCTTGTCTGCCTTCTTTGTAATGCAGATTCGGACAATTTATTACCGGAATCCATTTTGACATTATTTTTTTTATAATCATTATTTAATTCAACCATTGCAATTTCAATATTCTTATTTTCTACTGGAATATATACCTTTTCTTCCACAGTTTTCACTGTACCTCCAAAGTTTAGAGTTAAGAGTTTGTTTTGAATTGTATTGTATTTATTTTCACGTTTACTTTTGTTATCCAAACGCTGTTGCATACCTGTGACATCTATTGTTGTTGCCACTACAGATTTATTACTTTTCGATTTGGTGCATCACGAGACGATCCAACCAAATTGAGTATTTTGACCTAGTAGGCCACCAATCTTTGTAACTCCCCCCTGTTCACGCCACCGGGTGAACAGCAGTGAGCGGCGAAGAGCAGTGAGGAGTGAGGAGGGTTTTTTTATCCTCGGCAGCTACGGTCACACCAGGAGGGGTGACTGGTTTTTTCCCATGGGCATCGCCATTTAATCTAGTACGAGTTTTTCACCCGAACACCCGTTCTTCTCCTTTTTCATCTCGAACTTCATATTTATTTAACCCGAACCATTTCGTGTGTGTCGGGCCACCTGTGAATATATAATAAAGCATACGTTTTTTTAACCGAATTTATCGCGCGTTCTTAATTCATCACCCGCTCACCATACCCAGAAGAAATTGGCACCAGCCAACGACTTGTATTTTATTTGGATCCTTCCGCCCCTCCACGAACATTGGTCCTTCTAGCCGGATATCCTTCCGCTGCTAGCTAGCAGCTAGCATCGGCGGAATTCCTGATAAGTACAAAATTTCATTATTCATTTCATTTGCCCTACATACTAATAAAAGTGTGAGGTTTTCCCACTTTTCCACAGCGACCTACACACTTTTATATATTATATGTACATACCTGATCTGTTCCAAGGTTCCATGGTAGTTCCTAATCCTTAGCGTGTTTGTCCAACGTTTTCGTTTTCCATTCCACGATTACCCTTTTTATTTAGGTTCTTTTCCTCGCACTGGTCCCATTCCATTTTTTGTACATACATATGCATTCACATGTACATGTGTTTTTCACAGCTGTTTGCCAAGTCCGCGTAAAGGTTTAAAAAGAAAAAAAAAAAACCAAAAATTATTAAAGTATTATATAAAAAAATAGAAAAAAATAGTAATCAAAGTGTTCACCGCGATTTCTTATGTGTTCGAATTATTTCCATGCCGAACTAGTTTCCTCACGCGCGTATATACTTACATACATACATCTTCATCTGTTGATGTACGCGCATATGTACATACCCATCTACATATAATTCATTCGCACATTTCTCACAACACAAAAAACAGAGAAAAATTGTTAATGGCAATTAACGTATGCACCGCGACTTCTTGTGCTTTCAAATTGGTTGCGAAATTAATTTCCTCACGCGCTATTTGAAAACCGGTGCACTTGCTTACATATGTACATACATACTTACATACATCGTCATACAATTATTGATGCACGCACATATGTACATATCCACAACACATAATCCATTTCGGCGTCGCGCATTGATTTAACAAAAAAAGGGAGGGGAAAGGAATCCAACATTCAACTAAAAGACAAATTACTTACGTTTTGTGTGAAGAACGCGGGTGCTTACATATCTACATACTTACCTGTGTACTTACGCATGTACGTACATACATATATATATCCAGGCATTCGTCCATATGCACTGATCGGGTACTGTGTTTGTTTCGCGCACAACACTCGCGGTGTGTAAAAACGTTCGTTTTGTGTTTTTTTTCTCCCGCACAACCACAAACCAAAAAAAAAAAAAAAAAAGGCAAAAAAATTCACATAAATAAACAACAAACCAAAACCAAATATATAAGCAGCGGCCGACAGCTGTTTTCGGAGTAGTGGTGACACGTGAGTCGAGTCGTGATATCGATAGGCGGCTCAAGTGCGCCAAATTCAAATCACATTCTTTCCGATTGCCTTCTTTCGCCTACGTATATCCCCGTCCATATTTATAAATAAAGACACAGATAATTCTCTCCGGCCATTATTTTGCCCTCGTATATCTCACCTTTATAAATTATATATATATTTTTTTACGGCCAGTATTTTGCGCACATATGCATATCCGCCCATACTTATAAATAAATATATATTTTTTCCAGCACTATCGGGCCCATATATTTATATCCGCCCATATTCATAAATACATACATATAGATCTTTTTCCCCAGCACTATCGTGCCCATATTTATATAGCCCAGATTTATAAATTATTTAAATAATTTTTCCGTTTGTACATATATATATCTGCCCATAGTTATAAATAAATATATATTTTTTATTTTTTTCCTAGCACTATCGGGCCCATATTTATATATCCGCCCATATTTATAATTTATATAAATAATTTTTTTCCGGCCACCCCTTGCGTACATATATATATCTGCCCATAGGTATAAATAAATATCTATTTTTTATTTTTTCCCAGCACTATCGGGCCCATATTTATATATCCGCCATATTTATAAATTATACAAATAATTTTTCCGGCCAGCCTTTGCGTACATATATATATCTGCCCATAGTTATGAATAAATATATATTTTTTATTTTTTTTTCCTAGCACTATCGGGCCCATATTTATATATCCGCCCATATTTATAAATTATATAAATAATTCTTTCCGGCCAGTATTTGCGCGCATATATATATCCGCCCATATTTCAAATAAATATATATTTTTTTCCTAGCGCTATCGGGCCCGTATTTATATATCCGCCATATTTATAAATTATACGAATAATTTTTCCGGCCAGTAGTTTGCGCATATATATATATCCGTCCATTTATAGAACATATATAATTTTTTCCGGCCATTATTTTGCGCACATATCCAGATCCAGATTTATATACAACGTATTTTCTTTTTTATCCTATACATCTTTATTTATATATTTTTCATCCGTGTTTTGTTTTATACGTACTCCCATCGTTACCTATATAAACTTGTATTGTAATCATTTCGCTTCGTCTACGTGTAATTTTCGATCCGCATTCGTGCGTCCCCATACAGTCCACTTCTCCTTTTTGTGGTTTTTTCCAAAACAAAACCACACAACCTCGGTCGTCTATAAGGTCGTCCTCTGAGTATGTCCACGGAGCCGTCCCAGACTGCGCCGAAGTCTCACCGTCTTTCGTCTCCCTCTGCAACTCCGGAGAAGGTTCGGCCTCCGAAAACTCCGGTGACCGTGAAGCGTACGGATATTTCGTGCAAGTTCTCGTCTGTTCGCAGCCCCAGCGAATCCCCAAGATCCTGTCCGTCTTCGTCCAGCCTACCTAAGGGTCGCAGATTTTCGGTTAAGGACTCGAGTGAACACAAAAGGTCGTTCCACGCTTCCAACCCAGACCCAGATCCCGCACGTTGTTGTGACGCACTGTTCCGACGCTCCCGTCACCCGATCCGTATCACAACAGCGTAGAGAACACTCCAGAATGTCCCTCTCCGATTTCGTTCTGGCGTGCGACGCACTGACGCTGTTTGAAGCTCGTGAAAGTGAAGCTCTAACTTCTGAAGTGCCCTTGTTTTCCATAAAAATGCACTTAGAGCAGCTCAAATCCCTCTGGTCAACTGTCGAGATGGAATACTCCCGTTGTCACAAGGCCTTGACAGTCCAAACCGACGAGGAAAGCTTGGCAAACATAAGCCACATCAAGGCGAAGCACGAATCGGCTTACGCAGCGTATGTGCGATGCGGGACGTTGTTCGGAGAACGCATCGAACAGCTCTCGGCACAGATGACGCAAACCCTCTGCAATGATGAAGATCCAAGCGTTTCCCGCGAAAGCTCAGCTTAAACCGGCGTCTTGCAAGCTGTGCCATCGGGAGAATCACCCAATACGGCTCTGCCCTAGTTTTCTTGATATGCCTGTTCAGAGGCGTTCGGAAACTATTCGACAACAGGGACTCTGTCTGAACTGTTTTGCCCGCGGTCATCAGGGTGAAGGGCTGTTCC
The DNA here is from genome assembly GCA_018903935.1 of Drosophila insularis. NCBI lineage: Eukaryota > Metazoa > Arthropoda > Insecta > Diptera > Drosophilidae > Drosophila > Drosophila insularis. Next base: position 234,347 of record JAEIFP010001173.1, on the reverse strand, counting down.
AGTGCGCATAATTGCCATACCTGCAAGGAACGTCACCATACTCTGTTGCATCCGAGTGATGTGTCCGTGTCCGTACCGTCCGCTGCGCAAGTCCCATCATACAGCGCCGCAGAGCGTCCGTCCACGAGCAACCAACTCACAAATGCTCAAAGTTATTTTGCATCTACCCCAGGCAGAGGCCTTTTAGGCACCGCGATTGTCACTCTGCACCATCGTGGTGTGGATCACCACATTCGGGCGCTGATCGACTCTGGGGCCGATTCAACGTTTCTCTCCGAGCGTGTCTTCAACATGGTCCAGCCCCTTTACCCAGTAGACGCCGCGGTTACTGGCATGGGCCAGAGTGATGGAGGCTGCGCCGACAAGGTGTGTCTGCTGATGCTGTCTCCCCCGTGTGACAGACTGAACAAGATTGAGGTCTCCGCCCTGGTCGTATCCAAATTGTCAGGGGCCATTCCAACGGCTCCATTCCTTAACACGGTTTCGACGCAGTGCCTCGATCGCCCCCTGGCTGACCCGTTCTACAACAAGCCCGCGCCTATTGACATGATTATCGGTGTAGACCTGTTTCCCCACATCCTCGGAGAGCGGATCAAAAAGGACATTGGTGAGTTCGTCGGTCTAGAAACCATCTTTGGATGGGTTCTGTGTGGGGCTATCATGCCTGACCCTCCGGCGTCTCGATCGGTTTTCGCTGCACAGACACGAATCAGCCCTGAAGCAAAACTTGAGGTACTCCTCACCAAGTTTTGGGAGGTGGAAGACCTTCCCGCAAAGCCGGAAAAGGAGGATGACGTATTCTGCGAGCGGAACTTCCAGGAGACCACCCAAAGAGGGAAGGACGGTCGATATGTTGTGTCTCTACCGTTTAAAGATCCGAATAGCGTGGGGGACACTCAAGACCGATCGCGCTGGCTCAATTCCTGCGGAATGAAGCACGCCTGCTCAAGGATCCCGTTTTAAAGCTGCAGTACGATGCCATTATTCAAGAGTACGAGGAATTGGGTCATATGACTCCAGTGCCGCCACCTCAAGATGAGAAAAAACTTCTATCTCCCCCATCACGCGGTGTTTAAGCCCGATAGCACCACCACCAAGGTACGCGTGGTATTTAACGCGTCGAGCCCCTCCACGCGAGGCGTCAGCCTTAACGATGTCTTGCACACCGGGCCTACTCTGCAGGCCGATCTCACGCTTCAGGTACTGAAATGGCGATTCTTTCAATTCGTTTTCAACGCTGACATCACGCAAATGTATCGACAAATCCGAGTCGACCCCAGGCATACCCCCTTTCAGCGGATCCTCTACCGAGACCGCTGCGGCAATATTCAGGATTATGAGCTACAAACTGTCACGTTTGGGGTTAACTGCGCGCCTTTCCTGGCGATCCGAGTCCTTTTTACAGTTGGCACAAGACGTGCAAGCGATGTATCCTCAGGCGAGCGAAATCCTTCGAAACTACATGTATGTTGATGACGTCCTTGCCGGCGCTCACACTGAAGCCGACGCCCGTCTCGCCATACGAGAGCTTCAAGCTGCCCTCCAGTCTGCGGGTCTCCCGCTTCGGAAATGGACTTCCAATAAGAAGGAAGTGCTTCAAGCTATTCCGAGAGAGTACCTGCTGCGACAGGACTTTCTCGAGCTGGAAGACGCGAGCACCGCAAAAAACCTTGGGCAACCGCTGGCAAGCCGCCGAGGACGTCTTCTTCTTTACCGTAGCGGACCCCCATTGAAGGAGTCGATCTCCAAGAGGCAGGTTCTGTCCCATATCGCTAAACTTTTCGACCCCGCTAGCCCCATTCGTTATCCGAGCGAAGATATTCATGCAGCAAATCTGGCTAACCGAACTGGGCTGGGATGATGTGCTGCCTCCTCTCCTGCTTCAGCAATGGCACGAATTTCTGCAGGATTACCCAGGCCTCAGTCAACTCCGCATCCCCCGATGGCTGAACACCAGCGACAAGCTCTCGTGGGAGCTTCATGGCTTCTGTGACGCGTCACAGAAAGCGTATGGAGCAGCCCTATATGTGCGGGTTCGGTACGGCGATCAAGTAAGAATCCATTTATTAACGGCGAAGACCCGTGTAGCTCCAGTCAAGACAGTCTCGCTGCCTCGGCTGGAGTTGTGCGGAGCGGTTTTGCTAGCCGATCTCTGGGCGTCGATCGTTCCTGAACTCCCAACCCCACCTGCAACCTCCCAGTTTTGGAACGACTCTACCATCGTGCTGGCTTGGCTCAATAAACCGCCGTGTAGTTGGTCCACCTTCGTGGCCAATCGGGTATCCAGCATCTCCAAAAGCACCAGTGGCCAAAGCTGGGCACATGTGCGCTCCGAGGATAACCCCGCTGATCTGGCGAGCCGTGGAGTCTCCGCGGACGAGTTATCTGCCAGCAGCCTCTGGTGGCATGGGCCGGACTGGCTCCAGCGAGCCCCCGAATATTGGCCAACTCTCCATCAAGAACTCCCAGATACCCAGCTGGAGCAGCGAGTCCAGTGCCACACCACCGCGACGACCCTACTCGATGACGTCGGCGAACGTTTCTCGGACTACGGTAGGGCATTGCGAGTCATCGCGTTCGTCCTACGCTTCGCCACCAAAAAGGGATTTCGACGCCTTCCACGGTCCGCCTCACCAATGACGAACTTCTCTCCGCCGAGCGCGCCTTGATTCGGACCTCTCAGCGTCTGGAATACCTCGCGGAGATACGGGCCCTTGGTGAAGGGCGACCTGCGGACGACTCCGGGCCGCTGAGTCCCTCCGGTATGATGAACGTCACCCTATTCTCCTCCCCTATAGTACTCATTTCACTCGTCTGCTTGTCGAATTCGCCCACCGCATCACGCTGCATGGCGGCAATCAACTGATGGTGCGGTATCTGCGCACCAAATTCTGGATCCCACGGGTCAAGAACCTGGTGAAGTCCCACATCAAGGGGTGCAAAGTCTGCATCGTTCATCGTCGACGACTACAGACTCAGATGATGGGTGATCTCCCTCGAGAGCGCATCACGTACTCCAGGCCCTTCACCCTCACGGGCATTGACTTCGCCGGGCCGTTCGAGATCAAGAATTACACCGGGCGTGCGTGTCTCATAACTAAGGGTTATGTCTGCGTCTTTGTGTGTTTCAGCACGAAGGCGATCCATCTCGAGGCTACCTCCGATCTCACCACTGAACGGTTTCTTGCAGCCTTCTCTCGGTTTGTCGCACGGAGACAATGCCCACAGCGCATCTACTCCGACAATGGCAAAACCTTCGTAGGGGCCTCAAAGGCGCTCGAAAAGGACTTCCTGAACGCCACCAAGCTTGAGATAATGAAGGCATTTCCCCAGCACATTTTATCCTGGCAGTTCATTCCGCCCAGCGCGCCCCATATGGGAGGACTGTGGGAGGCAGGGGACAAAAAGTTTTAAGACCCTGTTTTACAAGTCTTCTTCCACTAAACTCCAGGCCAATTTCTCCCATGAGCGAGGACCCAGAGGATCTGCTGGCCCTAAGCCCGGGGCATTTCCTGATTGGAGGACCACTCGTATCCATTGCGGAACAGGAAATTCTGGTTGAGCCTATGTCGCTGATCAACCGATGGCAGCGACTGAAGGCAATCCAGCAGGCTTTCTGCCGCCGATGGAAGAGTGAGTACCTCAAGGAGCTCCACAAACGGAATAAGTGGAAATTACCGACTCGCAGCCTCCAGACCGGCGACCTCGTCATCGTGTCCGAAGATAATCTCCCTCCAACGAGTGGCGCTTAGGGCGAATTGAGCGCACTTTGCCCGGGGCTGACGGTCTCGACCGAGTGGCTGATGTCACCACAGCGCGTGGGTCTATACGAAGACCCGTGGCAAAGCTCATCCTGTTGCAAGACAGCAGGAGTCCTGAGCCTAAACCCCTACCGTGACTTCCAATCCCTCTATGTTCCGTCCGGATGTCCTCGTCTCCCTGCAAGTTGTTCGTTTTCGTGTATCGACTAATCCACTCTCCCCTCCGTAATTTCTTTCGTTGCAGTTCGTTCAGCTCGCCCCTTCACAGCGGCATGGCCCCCACGCGTCTGCCGTACCACCGCAGCAACCGATCTGCTCCACATGGGACGAATGCGTACCGATGCCGGGTCTGCCGGGGGATTCACGCACTCCGGCAGTGTCAGCGCTTCCTGAACCTCCGAGGGGAAAAGCGGCTCCGGGCGGTGCTTATAAATAAGTACTGTCCCAATTGCTTGGCACACGATCACTCATCCGACGCGTGCCGGACTCGCCATGGTTGCCGACGATGCGGGCAAAAACACCATACCCTGCTCCATATGGCCGACCAACCGCCGAGACAACGCGCCTCGGCCTGGCGTCGCAGCCAACTACCCTCCTCCGGACGTGCAGCACCACCGCCACAACCCCGTTCCCGATCATCTTCCGACCGCTCCGCTTCTCCAGAAGGCGCAGCCGAGATCTCTCTCTCCTCCCTGCTCCACGCCAGGACGACGACTGTCATGCCAACAGCAATCCTCCGGTTGGGCAACGGCTCGAATTCCTTCGAGACCCGCGTCCTCCTCGATGCGTGTGCGGCTGAGAGCCGCATCAATCTTTCTTTTGCCCGGTCTCTGGGGTTGGCTGTGACCAAGGTCGGGGTCGACCAAGCCTGCACGGCCGTCCTCGAGGCGAGGTCCGACAATACGTTCCGGCGGAATGTTATATTCCGGGTCGAAGAGGACCTGCTCATCCTCACCCCCATCCGGGAAGTGTCAGCGCCGGTCCGGGACAAACTCGCCACCCTGATCCTGGCCGACCCCTATTTCTATCGACCGGCTTCGGTGTCCGTGGTGCTCGGGGCAGACCTCTATCCTGAGGTCATCCAACCAGGCTGTGTGCCCGGTCATAGCGGTACTTCCGCAGCCCAGAGCACCGTGTTCGGATGGGTCGTCTCCGGCTCCTGTGGGGTCTAGGCGCTCCAGAACGCTGCCGCCCCCATCCTACATATGTCCAGGGTGGCAATTGCAACGTGTTGCAAGGGGGGCGGTATGTTCACGCCACCGGGTGAACAGCAGTGAGCGGCGAAGAGCAGTGAGGAGTGAGGAGGGTTTTTTTATCCTCGGCAGCTACGGTCACACCAGGAGGGGTGACTGGTTTTTTCCCATGGGGATCGCCATTTAATCTAGTCCGAGTTTTTCACCCGAACACCCGTTCTTCTCCTTCAGATTTGTAATCTCGAACTTCATATATTTAACCCGAACCATTTCGTGTGTGTCGGGCCACCTGTGAATATTGAATAAAGTATAAGTTTTTTAACCGAATTTATCGCGCGTTCTTAATTCATCACCCGCTCACCATACCCAGAAGAAATTGGCACCCGCCAGCGACTTGTATTTTATTTGAATCCTTCCGCCCCTCCACGAACAATAGGTGGGGGTATATATTTTAGCAAAAAAAAAACCGTAAAAAAAAAATATATATATATTATAAAAAGAGATAAAATATAGGGGTAAAAAAAAGGGGGGAAAAAAATTTCTTTGTTTTTTTTTTTAAAAATAGGGGGGGGATAAAGGAAGGGGAAAGAAGGAAATCGGAAAGAATGTGATTTGAATTTGGCGCACTTGAGCCGCCTATCGATATCACGACTCGACTCACGTGTCACCACTACTCCGGAAAACAGCTGTCGGCCGCTGCTTATAATTTGGTTTTGGTTTGTTGTTTATTTATGTTAATTTTTTTGCCTTTTTTTTTTGGTTTGTGGTTGTGCGGGAAAAACAACCAAAACGAACGTTTTTTACACACCGCGAGTGTTGTGCGCGAAACAAACACAGTACCCGATCAGTGCATATGGACGAATGCCTTGATATACATATGTATGTACGTACATGCGTAAGTACACAGGTAAGTATGTAGATATGTATGCACCCGCGTTCTTCACACAAAACGTAACTAATTTGTCTTTTAGTTGAATGTTGGATTCCTTTCCCTCCTTTTTTTGTTAAATCAATGCGCGACGCCGAAATGGATTATGTGTTGTGGATATGTACATATGTGCGTGCATCAATGTATGACTATGTATGTAAGCATGTACGTACATATGTAAGCAAGTGCACCGGTTTTCAAATACGCGCGTGAGGAAATTAATTTCGCAACCAATTTGAAAGCACAAGAAGTCGCGGTGCATACGTTAATTGCTATTAACAATTTTTCTCTGTTTTTTGTGTTGTGAGAAATGTGCGAATGAATTATATGTAGATGGGTATGTACATATGCGCGTACATCAACAGATGAAGATGTATGTATGTAAGTATATACGCGCGTGAGGAAACTAGTTCGGCATGGAAATAATTCGAACACATAAGAAATCGCGGTGAACACTTTGATTACTATTTTTTTCTAATTTTTTTATATAATACTTTAATAATTTTTGGTTTTTTTTTTTTCTTTTTTAAACCTTTACGCGGACTTGGCAAACAGCTGTGAAAAACACATGTACATGTGAATGCATATGTATGTACAAAAATGGAATGGGACCAGTGCGGGGAAAAGAACCTAAATAAAAAGGGTAATCGTGGAATGGAAAACGAAAACGTTGGACAAACACGCTAAGGATTAGAAACTACCATGGAACCTTGGAACAGATCATGTATGTACATATAATATATAAAAGTGTGTAGGTCGCTGTGGAAAAGCGGGAAAACCTCACACTTTTATTAGTATGTAGGGCAAATGAAATGAATAATGATATTTTGTACTTATCAGGAATTCCGCCGATGCTAGCTGCTAGCTAGGAGCGGAAGGATATCCGGCTCCGAAGGACCAATGTTCGTGGAGGGGCGGAAGGATCCAAATAAAATACAAGTCGTTGGCTGGTGCCAATTTCTTCTGGGTATGGTGAGCGGGTGATGAATTAAGAACGCGCGATAAATTCGGTTAAAAAAACGTATGCTTTATTATATATTCACAGGTGGCCCGACACACACGAAATGGTTCGGGTTAAATAAATATGAAGTTCGAGATAGCAAAAAAGAAGGAGAAGAACGGGTGTTCGGGTGAAAACTCGTACTAGATTAAATGGCGATGCCCATGGAAAAAACCAGTCACCCCTCCTGGTGTGACCGTAGCTGCCGAGGATAAAAAAACCCTCCTCACTCCTCACTGCTCTTCGCCGCTCACTGCTGTTCACCCGGTGGCGTGAACAGGGTAAGTTACAAAGATTGGTGGCCTACTAGGTCAAAATACTCAATTTGGTTGGATCGTCTCGGGATGCACCAAATCGAAAAGTAATAAATCTGAAGTGGCAACAACAATAGATGTCACAGGTATGCAACAGCGTTTGGATAACAAAAGTAAACGGGAAAATAAATACAATACAATTCAAAACAAACTCTTAACTCTAAACTTTGGAGGTACAGTGAAAACTGTGGAAGAAAAGGTATATATTCCAGTAGAAAATAAGAATATTGAAATGGCAATGGTTGAATTAAATAATGATTATAAAAAAAAATAATGTCAAAATGGATTCCGGTAATAAATTGTCCGAATCTGCATTACAAAGAAGGCAGACTAGGCAAAATAGTTATAAAAAGACAACAGCTAAGAAAAAACAGAACAAGAACTCAAATTTTAGCTATCAGCAATATTTCTTAAAAAAGTGGAGCAAAGATCAAATTGCAACAAGTCGAAAAGTAAAAGTAGTTATTTTTTAAATTTTCCACCATATAAAAAGGCTATAAGTCAACATAGTGATGCACATCAGCAGTGGGAAATATTATTAATATGCCAAATATAAAATAATATGAAATCCAGTAGAAGCCAATTTAGTAAACCATACAGCAGAATTGGTAAGACTAGGAAGTCAGTTACAATCGATAAAGGAAGTGCGCCAAATTCAAATCACATTCTTTCCGATTTCCTTCTTTCGCCTACGTATATCCCCGTCCATATTTATAAATAAAGACACAGATAATTCATTCCGGCCATTATTTTGCCCTCATATATCTCACCTTTATAAATTATATATATATTTTTTTACGGCCAGTATTTTGCGCACATATATATATCCGCCCATAAAATAAATACATAAATATATATTTTTTCCAGCACTATCGTGCCCATATTTATATAGCCGTCCAGATTTATAAATTATTTAAATAATTTTTTCCGGCCAGCCTTTGCGTACATATATATATCTGCCCATAGTTATAAATAAATATATATTTTTTATTTTTTCCAAGCACTATCGGGCCCATATTTATATATCCGCCCATTATTATAAATTGTACATATATTTTTTTCCGGCCAGTATTTTGCCCACATATTTATGTCCGGCCATATTTCAAATAAATATATATTTTTTTTCCTAGCACTATCGGGCCCATATTTATATATCCGCCCATATTTATAAATTATACAAATAATTTTTTCCGGCCAGTATTTTGCGCACATATATATATCCGCCCATATTTCAAATAAATATATATATATATATTTTTTTCCTAGCGCTATCGGGCCCGTATTTATATATCCGCCTATATTTATAAATTATACAAATAATTTTTTCCGGCCAGTATTTTGCGCACATATATATGTCCGCCCATATTTCAAATAAATATATTTTTTTTGTTCCAGCATTATCGTGCCAATATATCTCCGTCCATTTATAGATCATATATAATTTTTTCCGGCCATTATTTTGCGCACATATCCAGATCCAGATTTATATAAAACGTATTTTCTTTTTATCCTATACATCTTTATTTATATATTTTTCATCCGTGTTTTGTTTTATACGTACTCCCATCGTTACCTACGAATCCATATAAACTTGTATTGTAATCATTTCGCTTCGTCTACGTGTAATTTTCGATCCGCATTCGTGCGTCCCCATACAGTCCACTTCTCATTTTTTGTGGTTTTTCCATAACAAAAACCACACAACCTCGGTCGTCTATAAGGTCGTCCTCTGAGTATGTCCACGGAGCCGTCCCAGACTGCCCCGAAGTCTAACAGTCTTTCGTCTCCCTCTGCAACTCCGGAGAAGGTTCGGCCTCCGAAAACTCCGGTGACCGTGAAGCGTACGGATATTTCGTGCAAGTTCTCGTCTGTTCGCAGCCGCAGCGAATCCCCAAGATCCTGTCCGTCTTCGTCCAGCCTACCTAAGGGTCGCAGATTTTCGGTTAAGGACTCGAGTGAACACAAAGGTCGTTCCACGCTTCCAACCCAGACCCAGATCCCGCACGTTGTTGTGACGCACTGTTCCGACGCTCCCGTCACCCGATCCGTATCACAACAGCGTAGAGAACACTCCAGAATGTCCCTCTCCGATTTCGTTCTGGCGTGCGACGCACTGACTCTGTTTGAAGCTCGTGAGAGTGAAGCTCTAACTTCTGAAGTGCCCTTGTTTTCCATAAAAATGCACTTAGAGCAGGTCAAATCCCTCTGGTCAACTGTCGAGATGGAATACTCCCGTTGTCACAAGGCCTTGACAGTCCAAACCGACGAGGAAAGCTTGGCAAACATAATCCACATCAAGGCGAAGCACGAATCCGCTTACGCGGCGTATGTGCGATGCGGGACGTTGTTCGGAGAACGCATCGAACAGCTCTCGGCACAGATGACGCGTCTTATGCGTCAGCCAACCGCTCCGTCGGGGCCGCCGGGGCATAGAGTGCCTCCGTGTGAGGTGGAGACATTTGATGGCGACAGCCTAGCATGGCCCACATTCCGTGATTTGTTCGCCGCCATTTATATCGCCAATCCGTATTTGTCACATTTATATTTATATCGCCAATCCGTATTTGTCATAAGTGGAGAAGCTCTATCACTTGAACGCCAAGACACGAGGGGAAGCAAGAACCATCGTGGCTAAGTCCCCCTGACGAATGAAGGTTTCCAGGCCGCGTGGGAAAACCTCACCGCACGGTATGAAAATAGCCGACTGCTTGTCATGACTCAAGCCAGACAACTCCTTCAGATTCCCGCGGTGGCCCAAGAGTCTGAGTACTGAGAATTGGGATGTCCTACTTATCGCCATCTGCACTAGCAAATTGCCGAAGGCCACTATCCTCCTGTGGGAGCAATCAGTGCCAAATAAGGCTGTCGTCTCAACTTGGTCCGATTTGAACCAATTTCTTACCGATCGGTATCGTGTCCTGGATGCCACCGATGAACACAAGTCGGACCCAAGTGTCCAGGCCATCCCCATTGGCCCCCGCAAATCCTCTGCAACGATGAAGATCCAAGCGTTTCCCGCGAAAGCTCAGCTTAAACCGGCGTCTTGCAAGCTGTGCCATCGGGAGATTCACCCAATACGGCTCTGCCCTAGTTTTCTTGATATGCCTGTTCAGAGGCGTTCGGAAACTATTAGACAGCAGGGACTCTGTCTGGTGAAGGGCTGTTCCAGTGCGCATAATTGCTATACCTGCAAGGAACGTCACCATACTCTGTTGCATCCGAGTGATGTGTCCGTGTACGCACCGTCCGCTGCGCAAGTCCGACCATACAGCGCCGCAGAGCGTCCGTCCACGAGCAACCAACTTACAAATGCTCAAAGTTATTTTGCATCTACCCCAGTCAGAGGCCTTTTATGCACTGCGATTGTCACTCTGCACCATCGTGGTGTGGATCACCATATTCGGGCGCTGATCGACTCTGGGGATGTCTTGCACACCGGGCCTACTCTGCAGGCCGATCTCACGCTTCAGGTACTGAAATGGCGATTCTTTCAATTCGTTTTCAACGCTGACATCACGCAAATGTATCGACAAATCCGAGTCGACCCCAGGCATACCCCTTTCAGCGGATCCTCTACCGAGACCGCTGCGGCAATATTCAGGATTATGAGCTACAAACTGTCACGTTTGGGGTTAACTGCGCGCCATTCTTGGCGATCCGAGTCCTTTTACAGCTGGCACAAGACGTGCAATCCATGTATCCTCAGGCGAGCGAAATCCTTCGGAACTATATGTATGTTGATGATGTCCTTGCCGCCGCTCACACTGAAGCCGACGCCCGTCTCGCCATACGAGAGCTTCAAGCTGCCCTCCAGTCTGCGGGTCTCCCGCTTCGGAAATGGACTTCCAATAAGAAGGAAGTACTTCAAGCTATTCCGAGAGAGCACCTGCTGCGAGAGGACTTTCTCGAGCTGGAAGACGCGAGCACTACAAAAACCTTGGGCATCCGCTGGCAAGACGCCGAGGACGTCTTCTTCTTCACCGGAGCGGACCCCCATTGAAGGAGTCGATCTCCAAGAGGCAGGTTCTGTCCCGTATCGCTAAACTTTTCGACCCCGCAGGCTGGCTAGCCCCATTTGTTATCCGAGCGAAGATATTCATGCAGCAAATCTGGCTAACCGAACTGGGCTGGGATGATGTGCTGCCGCCTCTCCTGCTGCAGCAATGGCACGAATTTCTGCAGGATTACCCAGGCCTCAGTCAACTCCGCATCCCCCGATGGCTGAACACCAGCGACAAGCTCTCGTGGGAGCTTCATGGCTTCTGTGACGCGTCACAGAAAGCGTATGGAGCAGCCCTATATGTGCGGGTTCGGTACGGCGATCAAGAGACCCGTGTAGCTCCAGTCAAGACAGTCTCGCTGCCTCGGCTGGAGTTGTGCGGAGCGGTTTTGCTAGCCGATCTCTGGGCGTCGATCGTTCCTGAACTCCCAATCCCACCTGCAACCTCCCAGTTTTGGACCGACTCTACCATCGTTTTGGCTTGGCTCAATAAACCCCCGTGTAGTTGGTCCACCTTCGTGGCCAATCGGGTATCCAGCATCTCCAAAAGCACCAGTGGCCAAAGCTGGGCACATGTGCGCTCCGAGGACAACCCCGCAGATCTGGCGAGCCGTGGAGTCTCCGCGGACGAGTTATCTGCCAGCAGCCTCTGGTGGCATGGGCCGGACTGGCTCCAGCGAGCCACCGAATATTGGCCAACTCTCCATCATGAACATGACGTACGCGAACGTCCTACGCTTCGCCACCAAAAGGATTTCGACGCCTTCCACGGTCCGCCTCACCAATGACGAACTTCTCTCCGCCGAGCGCACCTTGATTCGGACCTCTCAGCGTCGGGAATACCTCGAATATGTCGCTGATCAACCGATGGCAGCGAATGAAGGCAATCCAGCAGGCTTTCTGCCGCCGATGGAAGAGTGAGTACCTCAAGGAGCTCCACAAACGGAATAAGTGGAAATTACCGACTCGCAGCCTCCAGACCGGCGACCTCGTGATGGTGTCCGAAGATAATCTCCCCTCCAACGAGTGGCGCTTAGGGCGAATTGAGCGCACTTTGCCCGGGGCTGACGGTCTCGTCCGAGTGGCTGATGTCACCACAGCGCGTGGGTCTATCCGAAGACCCGTGGCGAAGCTCATCCTGTTGCAAGACAGCAGGAGTCCTGAGCCTAAAACCCTACCGTGACTTCCAATCCCTCTATGTTCCGTCCGGGTGTCCTCGTCTCCCTGCATGTTCTTCGTTCTCGTGTATCGACTAATCCACTCTCCCCTCCGTAATTTCTTTCGTTGCAGTTCGTTCAGCTCGCCCCTTCACAGCGGCATGGCCCCCACGCGTCTGCCGTACCACCGCAGCAAACGATCTGCTCCACATGGGACGAACGCGAACCGATGCCGGGTCTGCCGGGGGATTCACGCACTCCGGCAGTGTCAGCGCTTCCTGAACCTCCGAGGGGAAAAGCGGCTCCGGGCGGTGCTTATAAATAAGTACTGTCCCAATTGCTTGGCACACGAGCTGCTCCATATGGCCGACCAACCGCCGTGACAACGCGCCTCGGCCCGGCGTGGCAGCCAACTACCCTCCTCCGGACGTGCAGCACCACCGCCACAACCCCGTTCCCGATCATCTTCCGACCGCTCCGCTTCCCCAGAAGGCGCAGCCAAGATCTCTCTCTCCTCCCTGCTCCACGCCAGGACGACGACTGTCATGCCAACAGCAATCCTCCGGTTGGGCAACGGCTCGAATTCCTTTTTTTATCCTCGGCAGCTACGGTCACACCAGGAGGAACTTCATATTTATTTAACCCGAACCATTTCGTGTGTGTCGGGCCACCTGTGAATATATAATAAAGCATACGTTTTTTTAACCGAATTTATCGCGCGTTCTTAATTCATCACCCGCTCACCATACCCAGAAGAAATTGGCACCAGCCAACGACTTGTATTTTATTTGGATCCTTCCGCCCCTCCACGAACACCCCCTTTTAAGATTTGGGTATATACGTTTACCCCCATTATTATTTCAACCTTACCAGGTTTATTAAAGGTAGGATCAGCTAGTACGTAGGATTGCCATTTTGACAAATCCACGTCTACCATATTTAATGGAAGAGCTTTCATTATGTTTGGCAACACAATCGCCTCAACCTTTAGATGTCTTTTCCAGGGACTTCGCGTCTTCACATCTATTTTTACCTTATATTTTGATTTTGAGGACACGCCCTTTATTTCTGTATGTTGTTTCACTTTAGGTAATTTTAAAATTTGAGCTGCCTCTTCAGACAAAATGGTGCTCTGTGAACCATTATCAATAAGGGCTCTAAGAGTCTTATATCCTCCATTTACATTTTTTACTTGTATTAGGGCTGTGGCCAACAGTGTGGGTTGAGCCGTTATACAAGTATTAACTCTCTCCTGTATTTCTTCAAAATAGAGTAGAGTATGGTGTCCTTTACTGCACAATGAACAGACCATCTCATTAGTGCATTCTTTATTGCTTGAATGGTTCAAGCATCGTGTGCAAAGCTGTACTTTTTGGCCGTTTCATACCTTTCCATAGGTGTCAAACCTTTAAATTTATAGCACTTATACCCTTTATGGCCGGCAACTTTGCAAATCGGACAGTTATTTTCAAAAGCCGCATATGAAACCACTTTTTGCGGGTCTTTCTCTTTTCTCATGGCACTTAGCGAACAATATCTTTGCTCCAAGATATGGAATCATGACATCAGATAGCATTTGTATCTGCCTTGTTTTCCTAATCTGACTCTCATACAATTGTAGAGCCTCCCTGTCAAATTTCCTAAGTATGAGTTGTGCGAATATTACGTCAACTTCATAGGACAAATTTGCTTTTATTTTAATTAAAAGTATTGACTCATTAACTATGTCAATCACTCCTTTTATACTCTTTGCGGATTCATTGTTGATCATCGGTAGATCAACGATCCGATTTAATTGCTCGGAAAATACCCTCCGATTATTTTCATACCACTTGGTCAACAGTTCCCAAGCGGCACTATAACTGTCAGCTGAACCTGACAATAAATGAGCTACCATGCTCCTCGCTTCGCCCTTTAACACGGATTTTAAATAATTAAACTTAAGAGTAGGGCTCAAATCCTCTCTTTTTCATTTAATTCCCTAAACAATTCCACAAACAGGTCCCATTCTCTAGGCTCTCCAGAAAATGTGGGTACCTGAATTTTTGGCAACACCGGTAGTTCGTCTCTCATGGTTACATTCTCAGTTTTACAATCTTCTTTATTGCTCATTTTCATTTCTAAACCTGACACTGAATTCTGGACATCGAACTCTAAATCATCCATAACATACTTTACTTTTACATCTTTTGTCAATACCTGGCACGCCTGTGCTTTGTCCCATAAATAATTAATCTTATTAATATATATTATGCATGTCTCATTGCCTGTTAAGTTGTCTATAATACGTAAATCTTTGGTTACCATATCTAAATAATCCTGGAGCTGTCGGACTCCATCCATAAATATATCCTGGTTAACCTTAGCATTTTCATTACGGGAGGTCGCATTTCAGCGCGACTCTCCTTTGCTATCATCACCCATTTCTGACCTATTCGCTTCTGCTTCAACTAACACCGACTTACTAGTGCCTGGTTTTTCTGACTCTCCTCTAGCTATTATTTTGGCAACTATCTTTAACACTTCATGAATTTTATCTCTGAAATACTGATGATCAATCCCCTGCTATAGCAATTTGTTATGATTAGGTATCCATTTATTCCTTATCTCTTTTACTTCGTCGATCACCTTGCTAGTTAAGTTTCTAGTTTCTAGAGCATCTAACTGCTGCAACTCTAACTGCTTCCCTAACCATTTGTGAGCCTTATTAGAAAACATTTTTTCTTATGCGTATATTAGGATACCGAATTAAGTATATAATAATAATAAAAATAGGTTGATGTAATTATAACTATTTTAATTTATATCTTATCTGATGATCCTGTTCGCTGCTGCTTGTCCGCCAATGGGTAGAGTTCGCCGTTTTTTTTTTTTCTCAGCTGCTGTTGTCCAGGCCTATGGGCTCAGGCGGTACCGGTGCCGGTCATCGCACCAGATTTCCTTATATTGGCAGGGTACGTTCTCTAGCGACTCTTTGGCAGTCTTTGGGGCACTCTATCAATCTCCTTGGCAGGACGTAGCTTGCCTCTTTTCTTACGCCTTGCGGGCGCCTGCCACCGTCCTTCTCTCGTCTACTGCAAGTAGTTGCCTTGCTGCTGATCTTGTGCTTCTTTGTTGCCTACTTGCAACTCAATGTGTATATATACACAACAACAATTTATTTTTAACATTCGATATTAGGGCTTCGAATACGCCACACACAAATGCACTCCCATCGCCGAAATTGCTACAGTTGCTCCACCAGCCAAACTGCCTTTAAATTCGGACGCACGCACTTTTTATTTATTAAGCAATATTTTGCTTTTATATTATACTCTGTCTCTTACCACTGGTGGGGGAAAACAAGAGTTATTTTATTTTGCTACCTTTAGCTGATCTTAGCATTTACGCTTGCATAAGAATCCAGTCTTTAAGGAGCTGATTCAATCTGTGAGTCTCTTACCACTGGTGGGGGAAAACTACAGAGTTCCTTTTTATCGAAGGACCAAATTGAATACGGATTCCGGGCGAAGGAAAAAATAACCCAATCTTCATTCGTTGAATTCAAAATATGAACTCGTTTTATTTACAAAATTACGGAGTTTATATACGAATTCTTAGGCTCTAGGAGGTAACAATTGTTCTTAAGGAGATCTTATTCTAGTAGGAGTCACACCCACGTATTCGGGGGTTGAAAAATTATTATTTTGGCCACTTGACATCCTGCCGTTGTGATCGGTTTGGGTTAGTTTACAATTAGAAGTGTTTTTTTTCCCACAACGAGTGTGGCTGATTGTAATTCTAGTCATATGCTATGTTTGTTGTTTGTGACACAAGTACATTTGTATTACATTTTCTTTAATGCATCTGATTTGGTGGAGCCGCTTCAGATGAACACGATGTTTATTCTTAAACACGCGTACCGTTGCACAGTTTTGGTTGGTTTATGTTTCGAAGCATGATTACTACGAAGCTAAACCTTAGGCTCTAATTGTGCGGTGGTAAGCCAGACACGTCCAAAGAGTTTAAAAATTCAATTGGATAGTTAGTGGCTTCATCTTCATTTGGGACGCAGTCAATAGAATTGAATAAATGCATTGTTCCAATGATCTTATTTTGAATTATGTTGTTCAGGTATCTACATCTTTATTCTTAGCCGCTAAAATTGCTCGCTCACTCAACCATTCATTATTTTTGTAGTTAGAAATAATATTTGGAAATACATTGTTGATAAGTTCATCTTAATAATGACAATAAAAAAGCAGGAATGACGTTTTATGTCAAGTCACACGGGAACGCTGTCGAAAGGGATCAAAAGTATCCTATGTCCATCTCCTGGCTCTAAGCTACTTCCCTACCAATTTTCAGCCAAATCTGTTCTACCGTTCTTGAGTTATAAATGGTGTAACTAACACGACTTTCTTTTATATATATAGATATACAATATTGAAGAAATTGAAACATAAAACCAAATCAATCAAAATAAAATAAATCCAGTTAATACAATGCAGACATCAAGTGCTGCTTACTATAGTCATCCGTACCAAAAATAAAATATATATAAATAATGAAGTAAGACGTCTCGCCGACTTAGGTATTCCATACACCAGTAAAACAAATATTTCAATTTTATAATAACAAATGCATTTTAGTGTTTTTAAAAAATCTGTTGATATGCTTTTTACAAGCATATCTTAGTATATCGCTCACTCAAGCATACGAGCACCCCAGCGCCCCAGCATCCAAAGGCCGACTCCGGACATTTGGAAAAACGTTTATATGCATAACTTAGCCATTTTTATTCCGATTTTAATCAAATTTGGTGTTTTGCTTGATATTAGTATCAAATTTAAGTGTGCTGTAGAAAATTACGGGAGATAATCGAGTTTTTTTCAAATTACGGCGGCGGAGGGGGCGTGGCAAATCTTTACACATCAAAAATGTGCGCAATTACTAAGCAAATATTCATACCCACTATGGTGTCTCTAGCTGAAATAGTTTTTGAGAAAATCGTTTTTGTTTAGTTTGCAGGGGCGGTAGGGGGCGTGCCAAAATTTTTACAAATGCGAAATGTGCGCATTTACTAAGCAAATATACATACCCACTATGGTGTCTCTAGCTGAAATAGTTTTTGAGAAAATCGGTTTTGTTTAGTTTGCAGGGGCGGTAGGGGGCGTGCCAAAATTTTTACAAATGCGAAATGTGCGCATTTACTAAGCAAATATACATACCAAATTTTGTGTCTCTAGTTGCTAAAGTGTTTGAGAAAATCGGTTTTATTTAATTTGCGGGGGCGGTAGGGGCGTGGCAAAAATGTGAAACAAACTCGATAAGCGTACATATTACACGAGACTACATATCAAATTTGGTGAATCTAGCTCTTATAGTCTCCGAGATCTAGGTATTCATACGGACGGACGGACGGACATTGCTAGATTGTCTCGGCTGTTGATGCTGATCAAAAATATATATACTTTATGGGGTCGTAAAAGCTTCCTTTCATATACCATTTTACACTATGGGAGTATGGTATAAAAAGGTGTGTATTTGCCAAGCAAATATACATGCTAACAATGGTGTCTCTATATAAAATAGTTTTTGATAAAATCGGTTTTATTTCATTTGCGGGGGCGGTATGGTGCGTGGCAAAATTTTTACAAATACAAAATGTGCGCATTTACTAAGCATTTGCGTATACATATGCATGTGTCGCTAGTTGCTAAAGTGTTTGACAAAATCGGTTTATTTAATTTGGTGGCGGTAGGAGGCAAAATGTGAAACAAACTCGATAAGGGTACACGTTACACGAGACTACATACCAAATTTGGTGACTCTAGCTCTTATAGTCTTTGAGATCTAGGTATTCATACGGACGGACGGACGGACGGACGGTCGGACGGACGGGCATGGCTAGATCATCTCGGCTGTTGATGCTGATCAAGAATGTATATACTTTATGGGGTCGGAAAAGCTTTCTTCTGCCTGTTACATACATTTTGCCGCCTTAATATACCATTTCACCCTATGGGTGTATGGTATAAAAAGTTTAATATATAATATTTATACATTAACAATACCTATTAACAATACTTACTTTTAACTCTTAAACGCAGGAAAAGAAATCTAATAGATAAATTAAAAAAAAAAAAAAGCAAATAGTGACAAAGCTAAACAAAAGAGTAAATTAGAGAAGTACAAGGGAGATTGAACTTTACAATCAGCGTTTCTTTTTGCAAATGTCGAAAAGTAGCCTAGTGAGCAGCACCAAGTCTAGGTTAGGTCTTAGAAGCAGCCTGTGTTTACCAGAAATCATGGAGAGGGAACCCGTTGTAAGAATGACAGACTCCGGACATGGCTCTAACACTCCTAGGAATGTTAACATCATAATCCCTGCAGCACCTGCCGGGGAAACTTTAAGCACTTCTCTGAACACTTCAATCAGAAAGAGCCTTAATCCAACCGACATTCTGGCTTTTGTAAAGCAACTGCCAACTATTGATACCTCCTCCGATACCCTTGATAGGTTTATAGTAAGCGTGGAAGAAATTATTATGCTTATTAGGTGGACGGACCAAACACCGTATGGCCAAGTATTGTTACGTACAATTCGCAATAAAATAATAGAGTAGACCAGGCATTGAGTAATCTTAATACCAGACTCGAATGGAAGAACATTTTATAATGAGATTTGTCTTCATGCTTTCCTAGTGGGACTTCGTGACCACCTAAAAACCATGATTAGGACCAGAAGACCGTCTACCATCGAAGAAGCCTACGAATGTTGTGAAGCCGAAAAGAGCTTCTACTATCAGAGCCTAACAACAATCATAACAGATTTAGACCCTATGACAAAAACTAAAGCCAAACTAATAACACTTCCGTCTCTAACAGAACCAACAACTCTTCTCACCAAACACATTCAAACACATTTAAGTAACAATCTATCCAAAACCATAATTATCTCGAACAAAACCGGCAAAACAATCAAAATTATAATAGACCTGGGCAAATACCCTTCTCTAACTTGCACAATATCAACGATAACGAAAATTTTCAACAAGAAGCCTCGAGAAACCAGTCGGGTACATAAATAAAAAATACGGGCCAACACTGCCATATATACTCATAAACCTCTTAAACGCAAAATCCCCATTAGAATTCATGAAAAATTCGGTTCCACCTTTTCATTCATAGACCCAAAGTATGTAGAGGAAGACACAATACTAAGCCTAACCAAAAATATAACTATCACAACCGTTTTACAAAGTTCCTCGATAAAAAATAAAATTATTTTACCCATGCCAACCAAATTCAAAGAACAGGGCCAGATTGACCTCCTACTTCTCAAATTTCATCCGTATTTCGATGGTCTCTTTGGGATGGGTTTTCTTCCATCCCACAAAGTCAATATAAATATGGGAAGCTTTAGACTAGCTTCGGACATTTTCCAATACATTCACACACTAAAACTCTTATTAATCTACCAGTGCACCTCACCGAGGGGGAATACCAAAGAAATCTGCAACTCAATGTCCATAGACACAAATCTTTCCATTACTTACTAGCTTCCTCGAACCGGTACAAGTTATTCTTTATAACGAGGAACCATATGACCGAATTCGTAGTATCGTACTACACCCGACTCTTTTATACAAGGGAGAAGAGTTTTCTGTACTGATACAAACTAGTCACTTAAACAAGGAGGAGAAGGAAGGAATAACCAAGACATGCAAAGAATTTCGTGATCTCTGCTACGACGATAATTCACCATTAACCTTCGCCAATCAGGTCAAACACTGTATCCCCACAACTGACAATCTTCCGATTCACGTTAAGCGTTAAGGTTCGAAAGCAGATTTCAAAAATGTTAGAACAAAATGGGTAGTCCCAAAGAAATGTGATTCACCCTACAACCAACCGCCGCCGTGTGCAGACGTTTCTTCAATGCACGCCGCAAAAATTTAGTGTTGAAAAAAAAGACCGCGAAATTTGTGTAGGGCTCTCAGTCGCCTCAGAGACTGCACCGACCAGCACCGTCAGCTCGTTGACAGCAACTACTGCAACGTTGACAGCAACTACTGTAACGTCTGCCGAAGTATTAACCTGCCTCAAGCCGTCAACGACAAGTCGCTCAGAGTCCAAACTGGAATGGATAGATATATTAAAATAACTAAGCGGAAGCTAAGCCCGCAAAAGAAAAAAAGTGGCAATTCGCCGAAAATAACGAAACCAAATGAACGAGTAGCACTCCTTAGCGAGAACCGTTTTAAAATTCTTGCCGATCAGCAAGACGATCAAGCCGGCGCTGTAGATAAAGCTAAATAACTTTGTTGTAAAGTCTCTCAATAGGGGTAACATAAAAGAAATTAAATGTCAAACCCAAACTGAGGACAATTTTCGCATCATCGAAAAGTACCTCCGTAATGCTAACATCAACTTCTATACCTACCAACTAAAAAGTAGTAAAGTGCTCCAGGTTGTGTTAAAGGGGATTGAGCCATCGGTCCCTACTCAAGAAACAGCAGACGCCTTGGCCGAAAAAGGGTTTGCGGTCAAGTCGGATCTCAATATGATCAACAGGAACAAAAGAACCAGATGCAAAGCCGTCGAAGCCAAATGAAGTGCACCCAATCTACAACCTTTGCTCCTATTGCACAGAAGAATCACCGTAGAGGAGCACCATAAGAAATACCAACCACCGCAGTGTAAAAACTGCCAGGAATACAACCACACCTCTAACAATTGTAATCTTAGGTCAGTGTGTGTTGGCTGCGGTGAACATCATAAGGATGGCATTTGCACCAACGACAGAACCAAGGTCGCACTAAGACTATACAGCAATTGTGGAGGGAACCACACGGCCCTTCGAGCACATTAACGGATAATGAGTACTCGCAACTGGTGGGTCTAATGTTCAAAATCCGGCAAAAACTCCCACAGTACACCCACAAACTCATGGAATCTTACCTTTACAATCGGAAATTCGCTGTAAGATGTAATGGCTCCGTCTCGGCTGAGTTTGAAATCAAAGCTGGAGTAACGCAAGGCAGTATACTCGGCCCATTGCTCTACCTGCTGTACACTGCAGACTTACCACAGAGTTTAGGACTTACAACGTCCACTTTTGCCGATGACACGGCAATCCTCAGCAGATCCAAATGCCCAAAACAAGCCTTTGAAAAATTGGTGGAATACCTAGAGGAATGGCTCGCAACATGTTCCATTTACGCTTAACAGAAAAAACTGTCCAGCTCTAGTGCTAAACAACGTACCAGTTCCTCAAGCCGTGGATGTCACTTACCTTGGCATCCACCTAGACAGAAGACTACCTTGGCGCAAGCACATCGAAGCAAAAAGTCACAGCTTAAACTGAAAGCGAGTAGCTTACATTGGATCATCAATGCTCGGTCCCCTCTACTTCTGGAGTATAAAGTGCTCCTATACAACGCCGTACTGAAACCCATCTGGACTTACGGAGCCGTACTATGGGGAAATGCAAGTACCTGCAATGTCGATATTTTACAAAAGAGCGCAGATTTTAAGATCAACCACGGGGGCCCCGTGGTACATACGGAACGACAACATTCAAAATGATCTAAATATACCTAGCGTAAAATCTGAAATAGGTAGTCAACAACTAAAGTATTCTGCGAAACTGTAATAGAACTAATAATACAACTCGTCTTAAAAGAAATGACAGACCAACCCAATAACTAGTGATTAGGGCCGCCTGCAATATCCCCAAAATTTATCTTAAGTACTAGACTAATAAAAATATCTCAAACTTGTTGTTAGGCTCTAATTTAAGAGTGGATTCAACAAATATATTAAACGCTAAAAAAAAAACATCATCACCGAACATCAACGATATCCTTGATAATATATGCACAGCAAAATACTTTACCACCTTGGATCTAGCAAGCGGGTTTCACCAAATTGAAATGGACCCCGTGGATATGGCTAAAACGGCCTTTTCGGTCGAAAACGGGCATTACGAGTTCACGAGAAGGCCTTTCGGCCTAAAAAATGACCCTACCACCTTCCAAAGGGTAATGGACAATGTATTGGGGGAACTCATAGGGAATAGTTGTTTCGTCTACCTAGACCACATTATAATAACGCTTGCCGAGTATGACTACGGGATAGTTTACAAGAAGGGTTCGCAAAAACGAATATGTGCGTAAATGACACCTGCTCCATACCACACCCTAGTATCCCTGTGGCTAAAAGCCCATTGAATAATTTCAATATTTAGGCAATATTCAGAATCTATCAAATGTCTTCGTGTGAAAAAACAGCCTCACAAAGTTCGCAGCTGCGGGAAAATAGCCGAACCTATTTTCACTGTGGAAAAAAACTCGATTATCTTAAAATCCTCGCTCAAACCCTCTCCGCAACGCGTCGACGCTGCGCCGCACCAAGACGGTAGTTAGAAAGAGAGGGAGGCGTCGATCGCAAGTATTGGCTATTAGAAAAAAGAACTACAGTTAATTTTTTATGTTGAGGTATTTAATGTGCCCTCCATGGGCGTATGAAGAATAATAGTAATAATACAGAGGGGCCCCACATGGGCCTAGTTTAAGCCGCCATGGAAATGTGACTCGTCACACGGTGTCCCTACTTCGACCAGACGAAACGGATCGTGACTCGCCCATGTAGCTTGATCTCGATGCGGAACAGAGGCTCTTCGGTGGTTTCGGCGGGGTCCATCGTGGTGGATTACCGCCACCCGATCCCGGATTACGGCGTGTACTCATCTATCTGGGGTGTCGACGAGCCATTCCGGTGGTGTGAGGACCCAATTGGAAGCCCCGGGGGTGGCCGCATAAATCTTCATACATCGGCGGAAAGGGCATCGAGACGTTGGCCCAAGGCTGGCGTGAGTTGATGCAGCAGCGGTGTCGTTTGCTGGGGCGGGCGCTGGTCGAGGGCGGGGCCCAGAGAGATCCAGAGGCATCTCCTCGTTGACAGGCGGACACTGACGGACACTGACACAGATGGACGTCTCTCCAGACACTCACAAACGGGCCGCGGAGGGGTGTCCGTTGTGAGTGGAGCTGGGTCTGCTCGGGCTTTGGAAGACTCATGTACGGGCCGCGGAGGGGTGTCCGATACACGGTGGGACGGAGAGTGGGACTTGGATCCCTGGTTATCGGCGACGGGGGCTCGGTAATTCTCCATCGGGACGGCGAGTACTCCTCGCGGAAAACGCGCTCTGCCGACCAGACGAGAGGCTCCGTTTGGGGGAACGGGGGGCGTAGTCATATCTTGCCGATATTGTGCAAGGGTCATGTCTGTTGGGCACACAGGCACTGGAGCTGACCCAAAGAGCGCGGTTGCGCCGAGACGAGTGTCTCTTCTGGGCAGGTTTGCCGCACCGGACCAGTAGATATCATCGGATCCTCCAAACAAACAGGGTCGGCCGACTCCGAGGGTCTGATGTTTTGTGCCAAGGGGGGAGCGCGACCACCAACAATATCGCCGCGCGCTCCGGTCGAGTCGAGTCTACAGCTTGTTGAGCCTCGTCGGGTGATTGATTGACGTTGGGCAGGCGCACCCACCAACAAGTGGTCCCCCTTCAAAAATCGTTAATCAGTTGCCTCGTGCGGGATACGTGGATACGAGGTGTCCCGTGGACGATGTCTTCAGAAAGAACGGGTTCCGGTGGCTCGTTGTCGTAACTATTGAAGGCCTTAAGTCAGCCAGACCGGCGGTATGTCGCTCACGCCCCTTGGCTTCTTGTAGTCTAACGACGTTGCTGGAAAGAAACTTGATTATTTTATACGGGCCTTTATACTTAGGCGCCAGTTTGGCATTGAACCCTTCGTTGGCATTAGACAGCATATAACATATACCAAGTGGTTTAGAGGCCATTTTGATCTCACTAAATCAAAACATGACCACTTTTATAACGTTCATGCAAAACTGTATGCACGAACTGATGCGGAATCAAAACCTGCTTATCCAGAAGCTTATCGAGAATAAATAATGGCTTCTTTGGAATGCTAACGGCATCTCCAAGCACAAAAATGAATGCAACTATTCCTAGACTCAAGCGAAATCGAAAAATAATTTTCAAATACCAAAAAATACCTTCTACGCAACAAACCATCCAGACGGAAAAGCTCATGGCGGGACTGGTATCAAAAATCGTATAAAACACTCGTTCCTCAACAGATTTGAAACACAGCACCTACAAGCAACTGCTATAACCGTCCAAACCAGCTGCGGCAACACTACATTGGTTGCCCTGTACTGCCCACCACGCTTCTCAATCTCTGAAAAGGAATTTACCGACTTCTTTAAAACACGCGGAGATCGCTTCGTTATAGTATCCTATAACGCCAAACATACGCACTGTGGATCTCGCCTGGTCCTAAAGGCAAGCAGTTGTACAACACTGCTCAATAGTCAATCCACTCAATAAGATGGATTGCGTCTCACCGGGTAGGCCTACTTTTTGGCCCACAGATCCACAGAAAGTGCCTCACTTGATTGATTTCGCAGTAACCAAGAGGATTTCGGGTAATCGGAAAACTGCGGATACACTGCTAGATTTAACTTCCGACCACTCTCCAGCGGTATTTACGCTATTAACAAGACCTCAAGTACTGGACCGCCCATATAGGCTTACAAACAACAAAACAAATTGGTTTAAATTGAAAGTGTACATGAGTGCCCACATTGACTGCTCACCGAAACTGCATGCAGCAGAGGACATTGACATGTGCGTCTCTGCACTTGGGTCGATGATGGGAGCTGCAGCAAGAGTATCTACTCCGCATGCCTCTACTTCTACTAAACCTGTTCACAGGCTACGAACCGCCGGATAGGACAATTAGTAACGGAAAAACGAAGTCTAAGAAGAGTATGGCAGATTTCTCGCTCAACAGCAGCCAATCGCAACCTCTCCAAGGCGTTAAGACAAGAGGAAAGCTCTCAAAGGAAAGACATAAAAAAGCTCAGTCCAACAAGCACTAAACATCCTCTGTGGAAAGCCCACCCAACTTTAAGCGCTCCTACACAGACAGTTTCACCGATAAGGAGTCCAACCGGTGGATGGGCCCGCCGTGACGAACAGAGGTCATCCGTATTTGCCACACATCTTAAAATGGTTTTCCAGCCAAATCCAACATCAAACTCATTTGTACTTCCCCCTTCGAGCACATTAACGGATAATGAGTACTCGCAACTGGTGGGTCTAATGTTCAAAATCCGGCAAAAACTCCCACAGTACACCCACAAACTCATGGAATCTTACCTTTACAATCGGAAATTCGCTGTAAGATGTAATGGCTCCGTCTCGGCTGAGTTTGAAATCAAAGCTGGAGTAACGCAAGGCAGTATACTCGGCCCATTGCTCTACCTGCTGTACCCTCAGACTTACCACAGAGTTTAGGACTTACAACGTCCACTTTTGCCGATGACACGGCAATCCTCAGCAGATCCAAATGCCCAAAACAAGCCTTTGAAAAATTGGTGGAATACCTAGAGGAATGGCTCGCAACATGTTCCATTTATGCTTAACAGAAAAAACTGTCCAGCTCTAGTGCTAAACAACGTACCAGTTCCTCAAGCCGTGGATGTCACTTACCTTGGCATCCACCTAGACAGAAGACTACCTTGGCGCAAGCACATCGAAGTAAAAAGTCACAGCTTAAACTGAAAGCGAGTAGCTTACATTGGATCATCAATGCTCGGTCCCCTCTACTTCTGGAGTATAAAGTGCTCCTATACAACTCCGTACTGAAACCCATCTGGACTTACGGAGCCGTACTATGGGGAAATGCAAGTACCTGCAATGTCGATATTTTACAAAGAGCGCAGATTTTAAGATCAACCACGGGGGCCCCGTGGTACATACGGAACGACAACATTCAAAATGATCTAAATATACCTAGCGTAAAATCTGAAATAGGTAGTCAACAACTAAAGTATTCTGCGAAACTGTAATAGAACTAATAATACAACTCGTCTTAAAAGAAATGACAGACCAACCCAATAACTAGTGATTAGGGCCGCCTGCAATATCCCCAAAATTTATCTTAAGTACTAGACTAATAAAAATATCTCAAACTTGTTGTTAGGCTCTAATTTAAGAGTGGATTCAACAAATATATTAAACGCTAAAAAAAACATCATCACCGAACATCAACGATATCCTTGATAATATATGCACAGCAAAATACTTTACCACCTTGGATCTAGCAAGCGGGTTTCACCAAATTGAAATGGACCCCGTGGATATGGCTAAAACGGCCTTTTCGGTCGAAAACGGGCATTACGAGTTCACGAGAAGGCCTTTCGGGCTAAAAAATGACCCTACCACCTTCCAAAGGGTAATGGACAATGTATTGGGGGAACTCATAGGGAATACTTGTTTCGTCTACCTAGACCACATTATAATAACGCTTGCCGAGTATGACTACGGGATAGTTTACAAGAAGGGTTCGCAAAAACGAATATGTGCGTAAATGACACCTGCTTCATACCACACCCTAGTATCCCTGTGGCTAAAAGCCCATTGAATAATTTCAATATTTAGGCAATATTCAGAATCTATCAAATGTCTTCGTGCGAAAAAAACAGCCTCACAAAGTTCGCAGCTGCGGGAAAATAGCCGAACCTATTTTCACTGTGGAAAAAAAACTCGATTATCTTAAAATCCTCGCTCAAACCCTCTCCGCAACGCGTCGACGCTGCGCCGCATCAAGACGGTAGATAGAAAGAGAGGGAGGCGTCGATCGCAAGTATTGGCTATTAGAAAAAAGAACTACAGTTAATTTTTTATGTTGAGGTATGTAATGTGCCCTCCATGGGCGTATGAAGAATAATAGTAATAATACAGAGGGGCCCCACATGGGCGTAGTTTAAGCCGCCATGGAAATGTGACTCGTCACACGGTGTCCCTACTTCGACCAGACGAAACGGATCGTGACTCGCCCATGTAGCTTGATCTCGATGCGGAACAGAGGCTCTTCGGTGGTTTCGGCGGGGTCCATCGTGGTGGATTACCGCCACCCGATCCCGGATTACGGCGTGTACTCATCTATCTGGGGTGTCGACGAGCCATTCCGGTGGTGTGAGGACCCAATTGGAAGCCCCGGGGGTGGCCGCATAAATCTTCATACATCGGCGGAAAGGGCATCGAGACGTTGGCCCAAGGCTGGCGTGAGTTGATGCAGCAGCGGTGTCGTTTGCTGGGGCGGGCGCTGGTCGAGGGCGGGGCCCAGAGAGATCCAGAGGCATCTCCTCGTTGACAGGCGGACGCTGACGGACACTGACGGTTGGGGGACTTATCGGCTCAAACTCGGGCCGCGGAGGGGTGTCCGGGTTGGTGACTTCTATGACTGCCACAGATGGACGTCTCTCCAGACACTCACAAACGGGCCGCGGAGGGGTGTCCGTTGTGAGTGGAGCTGGGTCTGCTCGGGCTTTGGAAGACTCATGTACGGGCCGCGGAGGGGTGTCCGATACACGGTGGGACGGAGAGTGGGACTTGGATCCCTGGTTATCGGCGACGGGGGCTCGGTAATCCTCCATCGGGACGGCGAGTACTCCTTGCGGAAAACGCGCTCTGCCGACCAGACGAGAGGCTCCGTTTGGGGGAACGGGGGCGTAGTCATATCTTGCCGATATTGTGCAAGGGTCATGTCTGGTGGGCACACAGGCACTGGAGCTGACCCAAAGAGCGCGGTTGCGCCGAGACGAGTGTCTCTTCTGGGCAGGTTTGCCGCACCGGACCAGTAGATATCATCGGATCCTCCAAACAAACAGGGTCGGCCGACTCCGAGGGTCTGATGTTTTGTGCCAAGGGGGGGAGCGCGACCACCAACAATATCGCCGCGCGCTCCGGTCGAGTCGAGTCTACAGCTTGTTGAGCCTCGTCGGGTGATTGATTGACGTTGGGCAGGCGCACCCACCAACAAGTGGTCCCCCTTGAAAAATCGTTAATCAGTTGCCTCGTGCGGGATACGTGGATACGAGGTGTCCCGTGGACGATGTCTTCAGAAAGAACGGGTTCCGGTGGCTCGTTGTCGTAACTATTGAAGGCCTTAAGTCAGCCAGACCGGCGGTATGTCGCTCACGCCCCTGGGCTTCTTGTAGTCTAACGACGTTGCTGGAAAGAAACTTGATTATTTTATACGGGCCTTTATACTTAGGCGCCAGTTTGGCATTGAACCCTTCGTTGGCATTAGACAGCACATGTTGCTTGAGCATGACCATGTTCCCGATGTTTGGGCGCCAGTCGCGTCGTCTCAGGTCGTAGTATTTCTTTTGATTCTGGGTCGCGTTCAGTTGATTTTCATGTACGAGCTTGAAAATATCTTCCATTCGTCGGATGCGCTCATCAGGGCTAGGGGGTTCGTTACCGGCGACATCCGTTACTTGGTCATAGAGAGCGCCGGGCATAAGGGGTTCCCGACCTAATATGATGTAGGCTGGACTGAATCCGGTGGTGTCGTTGACGCTTGAGTTGATCGCTAGTGTTATTTCTGGAAGCTATTGATCCCAAGTGTTTTGCCCATTCTCCAGGTATTGTGCAATCATGGACTTGATGGTTCGATTTGAGCGCTCGGTAGGATTCTGCTGTGGAGAATAGGGGGCGGTATGCTGGAGTATAATTCCGGACGTTTTGCAGAAGTTTTTGAAAAGCTTGCTAGTGAACTGGGTACCATTATCGCTCACGAGGGTGCGAGGATTGCCGAATCGGGACCAGATCCTTTCACGAAATGCCTTCTCCAAAGCGGCTGAAGTGGCCTTACGAAGTGGTGCGAACTCGACCCATTTACTATATAAATCCAAGAAAACTAGTAACATCGTATTACCTTGCTTAGAACGCGGCAAAGGCCCGATAAAGTCCGTACACACGGTATCGAAAGACTCCGCGACTTCACGGGTGAGCATTTTGCCCGCTGGTTTAATTTGCGCCGGTTTAAACTGCGAGCAGACGAGGCAGCATCTAACGTAACGAGCGACATCTCGGAAGAGGCCAGGCCAAAAGTATCTTTGGGTCACTCGCAAAGTGGTTTTCCTGATTCCCAAGTGGCCAGCCATCACCACATTGTGACATTCCTTTAGTACTTGGTCTCGAAATTCTAGGGGAACGCATATTTTCCAAGGTGTAGAATCGTGGTCTGGCCGTTTTCGAATATATAGTCTGGGAAATCCGCAGGGTGTTCCGTGACGTACTGCCGCATCTTTAGCCACCATTTGCATTCCGGTTCTACTAGTTGTGCCCAGTGGAGCACATCCAAAGGTTGCCGCGATAAGGCATCGGCAATCACGTTCAGCTTTCCTCGTCGATAATGTACCTCGAACTCGTATTGTTGTAACTCCAGCGCCCATCTGGCCACACGCCCCGTGGGATTTTCTATCGAGTTTAGCCATTTGAGAGCCAAATGGTCTGGATCACGTCGAAGCAATAGCCTTCCAAATAGCAACGATATTTCCTGATGGCCCAGACTATTGCTAGGCATTCTTTCTCGGTAGTCGAGTAGTTTTCTTCCGCCTTCAAGAGACGTCGACTAGCGTAAGCAATGACTCTTTCAGTCTGTAAGCAAAACTTTACAGCGAAATCTGGACAAGCTAGGACAGGGTCAGTGGTGGGAAGTTCCAAAACCAACTCAAACCTTTCTTTAACAAACTTGTGAGAGGTTGCACCGTGTCAGAGAAGTTGGGTACGAACCGACGATACCAAGAGGCGATACCGAGACACCGACGTAACTCCTTGACATTGGTTGGTGGCTGAAGGTTACGGATAGCTGCTACCTTTTCAGGGTCGGTATGGATACCGTCCTCGCTGACGACATGACCTAGAAATTGGATCCGTTTCTTGAAGAAACGACATTTGTCTCGGTTGATCCTTAAATTGGCTTCTCGTAGACGTCGAAAGACTTCAAGCAGGTGTGAGAGGTGTTCCTCGAGCGTCTTTCCGATTACGATAATATCCTCTAGGTACGCGAAGGCATCTGGTTCCATCTCGGGTCCAATCACACTGTCCAAAGCCCTCTGGAACGTGGCGGAAGCGGAATGTAAGCCGAAGGGCATGACTTTCCAATGGAATAACCCGCGTCCGGGCACTGTGAAGGCTGTACACTCTCTACTTTTGACCTCTAAGGGTATTTGCCAATATCCGCTCTTTAAATCTAGAGTAGAAATGTACTTCGCGTTCCTCAATTTCTCTAGGATATGGTGTATATGAGGCAAGGGTTATGCGTCACGCACTGACTGAGCGTTCAGCTGTCGAAAGTCTATACACATGCGAGTACCACCAGTTTTCTTACCTACCAACACGATTGGTGCGCTGTGAGGGCTTTTGGATGGCTCAATACGGTCCTCCTTCAGCAGGGCGTCTACGGTTTCATTGATAATTTGTTGTTGGGCCGGATTACGGGGATAATACCTCTGCTTCATGGGTCGATCGTGCTTCAATACAACGACATGTTGTGCTATTTGGGTAACGCCGTTGAGCCCGTCGAACTTAGTGATTTCCGCGTCAAGAACCGCTTGAAGTTCCGGCTCTAGTGTCTCCTGTTCCATACTGGATGATTGTTCTGGCTTTAAGTGCTCGTCACGTATCTCAGCTTCTACTGAGGCTAATCGGGCGTCCACCTCGGTTACCGGTTCCTTTTTGCTGCCGGGCTGGCGGAATGGGTTTTTACGGACAGCGTCATGTGTTGGAGGCGGCAAGACTGAGCCTGCTTGGCATACCGGTTTGTTGCTGTGCTGAGAGTCAGAGGTATCCTTGGGCGTAGCGGACGTTTCTGCAGGATCTAGTTGATTTATATGAGCATCAGGGTGCGTGTGGTCATCCGCCACTAGCGATGGCTGAATTGTAGAATTGACGGGGCTGTGGGGCTTATCGAAAGGGGGCAACTGTAACAGATAACCTCCACAACGTATAGAAGTTCCTATGTT
The DNA here is from genome assembly GCA_018903935.1 of Drosophila insularis. NCBI lineage: Eukaryota > Metazoa > Arthropoda > Insecta > Diptera > Drosophilidae > Drosophila > Drosophila insularis. The sequence continues at coordinate 203,094 of JAEIFP010001173.1, read as the reverse complement.
CCGAAGGAAATCCACACCCAGAATTAGAGGATCAATCATCGATGGCATCGCTAACAATGTCATATGTACGGTCTGTGCCCCGAGACTGATGGTCGCCCTAAAAGAACTTTTGATTGCTGCCCGAGTATTATCGGCAAGGTTAATATTAGTATGAATGTCTCGCAGAAGGAACGGAGCGAAGTGCTGAAGAGCCACTTCCTCGTTTATGAAACTCTTGTTCGCTCCTGAATCCAAGGTAGTTACCATTGGTTTTCTATTGACGAAGACATGGAGTTGGATGCGGTCTTTCGTTATGAGGAGGGGGTTACTGGTCTGAGGTCCTGGCCTGGTCCCTCCGTCTGGCCCAGATTGAGACGGCGGTTTGGCCCGTTTCCCGAACGGCGGCAACACTCGATGGTACGTACCCCCCTTCGTCCGCATTGACAACAGAACAACACACGGGGCTTCGTGCATTCTCGTGCGAGGTGACCAGCTCCCGCACATTTGCGGCAAGCTGTACTGGTATCCACGAGTGCTTCGGAGAGTTGACATATAGCCGTCCCGTTTAGGTAGGAAGGCATATGATCCAAGGGCTTATTTTGAACGTCGTTGCTCCTTTTCCAAGAATGCGTTGAGTCCTCGCTGCCTTGCTCCAATCGAATTGTCTCATAATTTACAACCAACTTGGTTAAGCCGGGTAACGTTTGGAAATCATTTCGTCGGGTATACAGCTTGTAGTCTGGTAAAAGATTTTCGTAGATCCTGTCGAGTTCCTGTAACGTCGAGTACTGAGCTCTCTTCATCATCAATCGAACGTCTACTAGATACTCCTTGTATGGTTCCTGATGGCGTTGCTTTCGAGCGCGTATGCTATCCTCTAGTTTCTCAAAATAGCGTGGGGGTAGAAAGAACTCTAAGAATTCGGACTTGAAGTCGACCCATGTCATCTCCGGATAGCCGCTGGTTTGCCACCAGCTTTCGGCCCGTCCGGTCAATAGGATGGCTATCATCGGAGGCAGTGTCTCCAAACTCAGACGGTAAGTCGCGACTCGAACCTCTATTTGCTCTATGAAATAGATAGGGTCGGTAGATCCGCTAAAGGCAATTCCCCATTTAGTTATACGTTCCGCGATCGAGGCATAGCTCCCAGTAGTACGGCCTACCATAGATTCATAGACTCGACTCCGCTCACTGGGTTCGATGTTAATCTTTGAGCCAGGCATGCCGAAAGGCGTCGGAGAACCGGAACCAGAACCAGAATGCGATTCCGAACGATAGTTGGTGTCTTGTTGCACCGGTAGTTGAGAAATGATTCCTTCGGGAGTAGGCGACGGTGCTCTGGACTGTGGCTTTACATCTAATTTCTTGTCCCCGGCACTAAATTGGGCTTCGATTTCTGCGAGTCGACTCAATACCTCAGGATGATGATCCTCCCTTGAGGCGAACTCACGGAACCGATTTCTTAAGTCTTCCACTATTCCACCGGTGTCTAATCCGAATTCGTCACAAAGGACTTCCAATTCGGCTTTGCGGCGATGATTTATCCAATGAACTCCCATTGCTAGTATGTTACTAAAGGATCTCGGAGTTCGCCCAGTAGGCTACGCGATACTGATTGAAGATTGTCTATCCTCATTCTTACTGGCCGCTCGTGTGTCTCTGTCTCTTTCTCGCATGTAACTGTCTCTTGCACAGAAAACTAAAAGCGCGTGGCACAACAGCCGCGGCGGCATTTAAATACCCTAACCACAAATACACATATATATATATATAAAAAAAAATAAATATGTTTAATTCTGAGTTGACTCCGATATATATTGATGAATATGCATACATGTAAAAATTTTCACTCTCGTGTGGACTCGTATATTTATATATATATGCATCTATATATATATATATATACATATATATTAATGTACAAACATATATATATATATTTTAATATTTCCCTCATAATACTCATCAAGGTCCCTGCTCGGGCGCCATCTGTAAGGAAGCTCTGGCTGGGGTACAATTCTCAGTCCCAGAGTCCAGTCTACAGAACATTTATTTGATCTGGAGACCTTGATGAGTATTAAGATTGGGGACTGAGACCACATGAAAGGGGGAAAAAGGGAAGGGAAAGGAGTAGGAGGAGAGTCCAAGAGGAGTAGCAACGTCTGATCTCGTCTGCCAAGCGAAGCCCGCTTGGCCAAGATCCGTTGCCTCTTGGTCGGGAAATGGAAGCGGGAAAGGGAATGTTAATGTGGAAATGGGAAAGGGATGGTGAAGAGGAACTGCAACGACTGATCTCGTCTGCCGCTTGGCCAAGATCCGTTGCCTCCTTACCTTGAGTGACTGGGCCTGGAGACCAGCGACTGACTTCGTCTGCAGGAGAATAACTCATCCTGCCGAAGTCCGCTGGTCCTTCGGCTCCACTCAAATGGTTAAGTGGCCAAGGAGAAGGGAAGGGAAAGGGTATACAAAATTCAATGCCGAATAAAGAAATAATGCCGGGTTATGTTAAATGATCATATTGTAATGTTTATTAATAATTAATTAATCCTAAACATATTTGGAAATCTGGGTCCCTACCGCACTCGAGTAAAAATAAAGGGGAACTTTGGTCATGGGCTCACCTGCTATTCCTGAAGGATCTCTCGCTGGTACTCGGTCTCTAGTCTTGGTTTTACTTGGTTACACTTGTTGTTTTGCACTCACTGTTTCACAATGTGACTCATTACTCCCGTGGCTACTGGCGAAGTGATTTTCAACTCATTCTAATTCGCTGTCGAAACCCACCCTTGTTCTGCCTACTTATGTCCTAACGGTGAAAACATTCGATGCGTCTTGTGCTGTGGCACGCGTCACGATCGCCGTCTCCCTCTCTCACTTTCAATTTTGTCATGGGCTCTTTGGCGTCGGCATGCAGCGCAGCGTCCGCTGTCGGGAGGTTGTTCTCTCCGCAACGCGTTGACGCTGCAGTCGCATCAAGACGGTAGCTAGAAAGAGAGGGAGGCGTCGATCGCAAGTATTGGCTATTAGAAAAAGAACTACAGTTAATTTTTTATGTTGATGTATTTAATGTGCCCTCCATGGGCGTATGAAGAATAATAGTAATAATACAGAGGGGCCCAACATGGGCGTAGTTTAAGCCGCCATGGAAATGTGACTCGTCACAGTATTTCTGAAGAAAAAATCAAAGCTGTAACTAAATTTCCCCAGACCACAAACCAGAAGCAACTTCAAAGTTTCCTGGGATTGGTTGTATACTTTAGAAAAATGATTACAAATTTTGGATTAATAGCTAGGCCTCTAACGAATCTTCTAAAACAAAATGCTAAATTCCATTTTAATGATACGGAAATCGATTCATTCAACAGGTTGAAAACATTGATCACAGAGAAGCCCGCAGTGAAAATCTTTAATTTTAACCATGAAACTGAGCTTCACACCGATGCTTCGATTGATGTGTTTGGAGCAGTGCTTTTACAAGATTTACCAGAAGATGGACAACTACACCCTGTATATTATATGAGCAGGATCACAACAGATGCACAGAGGAAGTTTACTAGCTACGAACTCGAGATCCTAGCTGTTATTGAAGCTCTCAACAAATTCCGATTCTACTTACTGGGTATCCGCTTCAAACTAGTAAGCGACTGCAATGCTTTCACCAAAACAATGGAAAAACGAGACGTTGGCACAAGAATGGGCAGATGGATTCTAATGCTACAAGAATTTGACTTCGAGGTGGAGCATCGAGAAGGTACTCGTATTCGGCATGCCGACTCCTTAAGCCGAAATCCAGTAATGTTAATAACCGATGGAAGCGCAATCAGCAAACTAAAGTATCTTCAAGGTCAGTACGACGAGATAAAAGCCATTATCGATATTCTCTCTGAAAAAGCATCACACAATGATTACTTCATGAATGCCGGTCTTTTATGAAAGCTGGTGGACGACGCGTCGCGACGTCGAACTAATAGTTGTACCTATATCATTTCAGAGTGATCTTATCAAAGAAGCTCATGAGAGAGGAGATTTTTCTATCAGGAAGACGAAGGACATAATCGCAAAAGAATATTATATACCGAAACTCGAGGCCAAAGTTGAACGACATATTAGATGCTGCATTCCATGTATTATCTCAAACCGCAAACAGGGAAAAAAAATGGGACTGTTACTGTTACTATTGCCAAGGAAGAAGAACCACTCCAAACTTTCCACATTGATTTTTTGGGTCCGCTTAAATCCACCGACAAAAGATACAAACACATCCTAGCTGTTATAGATGAATTCACCAAATACTGCTGGTTATATACGACTAAGTAGACATCCGCCCAAGAAGTTATATCGAGATTGCAAACACAAAGTCTCACATTTGGAAACCCATTCCAGATTATTAGTGATAGATAATCTGCATTTACCTCAGAAGACTTTAAGGAGTATTGCCGCTCAGAGAATATCCTTCATCATGCCGCTACTACCGGACTGCCTAGAGCAAATGGGCAAGAAGAGAGACTTAATGCCATTATTATATCTGTTTTATCCAAGTTTGTTGGAAGAGTTCAGCAAACAATAAATTCAACTTACTGTAGAAGCACAGATATTACGCCGTTCGAGTTATTAGTTGGAGTCAAAATGCGTTCAAAGTTTGATATCCAGCTGAAGCAAATGATTGATGAGGAAAAAAATAAAGATGTTTAGCGAAAAAAGAGTTGATCTAAGGAAGCATGCTAAACAGCAAATCATAAATCTACAAGAGAAAAACAAGAACACTTATAACACTACATAGATACATAGATGCGTCAAACTCAAGATTTTTGATTACAAACGCTAGCCCGAGCCTGGAACCCCAGAGAACTTCGGCAAAAGCCGAACAGCCTAGAACCCCAGAGAGCGGGCGCAGCGAGAGCGAAAAACGTTTGCTCGCAGCAGTGTCGCTACGCATCGAAAATAATTCAGTCTGCCACAGATCGCAGAACGATGAACGCATGTCTGTGTCGCTGTGTTCTCGTTTTGCATATGTATGTGTACACTCGTCGGTACATGCTCAGGCTTCGTAGTGTGTGTGAGACGTGAAGTTGTACAACATCGCATTTCAATCGCTCGCTCGCAGACTTTTTGAGTTTTCGACGAGCTATATTTGACGCATCTATGTATTCTATGGTTAGTGCTTATAATCTACGGCGAAAACATGCATCAATGTACAAAGAAGGCGATTTTGTTGCAATTAAACGTACTCAATTCGGAGGTGGACTGAAGTTAAAGCCAAAATGTTTAGGTCCTTATCGAGTAACTAAAGTCAAATCAAAGGATACTTATTTATTTATTTTTTTATTTACGTCAACTAACACAGCAGTCGGCGAAAAAGCTCAAGCTAAAGCCAGATAGTAATTAATTGAAGAAGATAGCTTAGCTATATACACAACTAAACATCCCCGACCCGGTGGAGGTGTTTTATTTGCATAAGTTGCCAGCTATGCCCCGATTCACAGCCAATGTGGTCAGGGATGAGTTGGAGCCAATCCAAGTCCAGAATATTTTCATTGGTTACGCTGTAGATGATTAAAAAGTATAGCGCAAAGAGAAGTGACAGAAAGATGAGGAGAAATTATGTGAGAAAGGTTGTTAAAATATTGGCAAAGAACATGAAAAAGTTCGTGAAGAGAGTAGTTAGTCAGACATCTACTAAGGTGAATAGGAAAAATGTTACTGCGAAGGAAGATTAATAAGAAGAAGTCTGTCAGAATAAGAAGGTAGGCGAAGACTCGGGTCCCAATTAAGACCGGGTAACGCAAACTTAGGGAATTGGTTCGGTACCGATTCAATGCTACGCTGGTGAACATCATATTGCGGGTTCCACACTGGCGAGCAATATTCGAGAGTAGGGCGAACTAACGAAGTGTATAAAACCTTTGTTACATAGGGATAATCAAATTCTTTGGCCCAACGTTTAATGAAGCCAAGAAGGCTGCATGCTCTATTGCCAATAGAAGAAATATGAACATTGAATGAAAGTTTTGGGTTAAACATAACGCTTAAGTCTCTGAACGATGGTATACAATCTAACAGAACAGACTTAATGGAGTAATGAGCTAGGAACGGAGACAAACGACTCAAAGTCATAAAAGAACACTTAGAGGCATTAAGGTGTAATTTATTAACGTGGCACCAATCACAGAACGCATCGAGATCTGATTGCAGGTACTGTTGGAAAGAAGGATCATTATAGGAATAACAAATCTTGACGTCATCCGCAAACAAGAGCACGCGTGAGTGAACCAAGGCCAAGGGTAAATCATTTATAAACAGGGTAAATAACAGTGGGCCCAGATGACTGCCTTGGGGTACACCTGACGTAACTTGAATAGTTTTAGATATCGAGGAACGAAAAGACACCTTTTGGTTTCTGCCAATAAGATACGACTTTAACCAAGCCAATAGTTTCGGGGAAAAACCCATGATGTTAAGTTTCGCGAGAAGCATAGAATGATCAACCGTATCGAAAGCCTTACTAAAGTCAGTATAAATAACATCAGTTTGACACTTTTTACGGAAGCCAAAAGGTTAGTAAGCGACGAACGACCTTTCATGAAGCCATGCTGACAAGGAGAAATAGTGGATCTGGATAGGTGTTGAAGGGAAGACGTAATAATTTTCTCAAACAGCTTTGGTATTGCCGATACGTCATAGATGACATGCTAGAGATAATACAGTCTTCAGTAATACTAGGAAAGAACATACAATTTAAATGTGGGATTGAAAAGGGATAGGGTGTGGGATCCGAAACAGTAGTAGAATAAGTCGACTGAAAGAATGTAGCAAACAGATCTGCAATATCTGAATCATTATTAGCAGTCTGGTCATTAAGTATAGCGCAACGAGAAGTGACAGAAAGATGAGGAGAAATTAGGTGAGAAAGGTTGTTAAAATATTGGTAAAGATCATGAAAAGGTTCGTGAAGAGAGTAGTTAGTCAGACATCTACTTAGGTGATTAGGAAAAAAGTAAGTAAATTAGTAGAAGTGACTTCGCCGTTGACTAGTTTATGGAGAAAGAGAATGCCAAAAACGAGCCTACGGTTGTAAAGCGAAGGAAGATTAATAAGAAGTCTGTCAGAATAAGAAGGTAGGTGGAAGGTGGAATGTAGTACATTAGAGCGTCTTTTGGAATTAACAAAGTTGTAAAATCTTTTGGGGTTCTTATAAAATTCAACCTTACAGCGAACGATATAATTATTGTAGCATTGAGTGTTTAAAAGACAAAATTGAGATTTGGCTATACAGTAATTTGCATAGTCAAGTCGCGAACCAGTTTTTTTAAATCTTTTAAAATATCTCGATTTAATGTTACGGAGATTAGAGAGCCTACGTGTGAACCAGACTGGCGCGCTGGAGACGGCAGAGACATTCACATAAGAAACGCTTTTATCAATTAGAGAATTAAGAGCAGAGTATAAAAACTTCACTGCACAATCTACATCGCAGCACTCAAATAGAAATGACCAATCAAAAGAAATGACCAATCACCTAAGGGCAGATCAATCGGCACGACACTTGAACACAGATTCGAGTTAACAGCAATGAGGCCCTCTGGCCAGAAATTAGTGTCAACTATAGCTGAGAAATACTCATTTGGTACTGTAATTTTAAAAGAGGTGATTTCGCGAGGCCTAGAAAACTTAAACTTTTGAAATAAAACCTTAGCAGGGCATATATTACCAATGTAAGCTGCCACAGACGACTCAGAAGTATCTCGAGCAAGCCTAGAGATAAATAATTGTTTGCCATGAGGCACTACAGTTGGTGGAGGCGGAGGAGCATTGGGATCCGCAAGTGATTGAGAGCCAGCATGAACCTGTGATTGATCAGAGTTCCCGTGAGGGATAGATTGAGGTACATCAGGGCTTGTAATGGGTACTTCGATCTGAAAAGAAGAGCATAAAGAGGGACAAGAAGATGGTGTAGGCGAAAGTAAAATGGGAGACGATGTAATAGAGAGTGCTGGTGACTGTTTACAAGGCAACTCAAGGGTAAGGGGGAAACCACTAGCACTGATGGTATGATGGGGGCGATGAGGGTAGCAACTACAGAAGCATTGACGAGAGAGAAAAAGAAAAAAAATTAAATGCACCAAACACTAATCACGAAACAAAAAAACTGATTAAACTATTTAATTTGGCGAATTATGGAAATAAAACACAAGGGTGTCAAGCAAACAACACCAGCGAAAGCGTAAACAAACTAAGGACAATTAAAATTTGAAAGAAAACAATAAATATTAATACAAACTCAGGAGCTATGCAAAAATACGACTGTCACGTCAGAGCGCAGAAGCTTTTTTGATGATGTCACTAAAGATGCACACTTTGTAGATGGTCCAAAAAAAACGACGACATGCTCGGAATATATGAAGAAGTGGATACCCTTTGTAGACGATAACGAAGATGTTGCGGATAACTAAGAAAACTTATAAAAGGATTAGACAGATGACAATGCTAGTAACGATGATAATACCGATGATAATGATGATGACAACTCCGAAGATGATGATAACGATGATTCTAACCATGATTACAACGACGATATTGAGAATGAAAAAATAAATAATATACTTAATATAACAACAATTCTAATTCTTGTGGGTCCCAGTCCCACATTTATGGCAAAAAGTCTATCAGTTAAAACTGATCACAGACCTTTAACATATTTATTTTTTATGGTTAATCCTAGTTCTAAATTAACACGCATGCGACGATACCAATTTAACCTAAAGTACTTTCTTAGGTTATATAGACATCTTTCAAAATTGAAAAAAAAACACATAATATATAAAATATATATAAAAATAATAATCAAATCAATAATGCAGTTGCAAGCTTTGCCGTTCTTTTTTTCGCTTCATTTAGTTGGCAATGTAATTCCCAACTAGTTTTAGCGTTGAAGATATGGTATGGCCATTACAATTGTGGATTCTTTAGCGAAGTCTGCTGATGATAGAACTTGGTGGTTCTTGAAATAGCTATACAGACAACCTGCTCACCTTTTGTGCTGCCTATGATTTAAAATCTTACAAATAAATCAGTAAGATTGACCTGAAGGCCCGCTCAAACAAATTTTTGATTAACTTCAATAAGGTCGAAATCTAGACAAATACCAAAAACGGAAGGCCCGCCGTTTTACACTTGCTGTAAAAAACCCTATTTTTTGCATATAGTACAATATACTATTACAAAATATTTGGGCGCGACGATTAGTTGGTTAAGTCGAAGCCCTTTACACTAATTCAGCTGGCGCCCATGGGTATGCACACAAAAAAAGGTGGAATCTGCAGTTGCAAGCTTTGCCGTTCTTTTTTCGCTTCATTTAGTTGGCAATGTAATTCCCAACTAGTTTTAGCGTTGAAGATATGGATGGCCATTACAATTGTGGATTCTTTAGCGAAGTCTGCTGATGATAGAACTTGGTGGTTCTTGAAATAGCTATACAGACAACCTGCTCACCTTTTGTGCTGCCTATGATTTAAAATCTTACAAATAAATCAGTAAGATTGACCTGAAGCCCCGCTCAAACAAATTTTTGATTAACTTCAATAAGGTCGAAATCTAGACAAATAAAAATAATAATAATAATAATAATTTTTATATTAAATAACTTCAATATATTACGTTATTTTTTAAAAAGGGAGGTGTAGTATGTTGTATGCCAAATGAGCATATGCCCACTGTATTGTAGAGTATACAATATAACAAGTGGTCATATGCCCAACTTTAAAGTAAGAGTAACTACTCACAACGTAACGACACTTTGTTGCTTTGTTTATACGATAACAAATATACATAAGTGCAGTAATAGGATCCGCCACTTATGCAGTATGTACTATCCGTACATATATACAAATACATATGGCATGCTATATACTCCCGTTCTGCCGCTGCTTTGAGCGACAGAACTCCAAACCTTATTATGTACTTTAGGCTAAGTCCATTATTAAATAAAGAGAGACGATTCATTCTGAATCCGTCGATACCGAAAACAAGACGTAATTTTTTCTTGTTACAATACCCAGCTCAGCAATTAAGTCGGATTCTGTCTTTTTGTCCGAAAAGTGTCTTCAAAGTGCATTTTTTATCTTTCCAATTTAACTTTACTCGTGTTTGATATAATATTTTCCTTGAATTTTATTGCTTATTGCTCTTTAAATAAATAATCATATCGGAGTTTCTTCTGAGCCTTTTATTAATAAAAGCATTTCTTCAACACAACACAATTCAATTCATAATTACCTTCATAAGTAGGCATTGTTTTAATTACATCAGAGATTTTGACATTGTAATGACCGGGTTCCACTTGGATTTGAATTGAAGAAAGAACACGTCAAGCTTGGTTGGTGGTAATATTCAGATTGATTTTTATTCTACAAATATTCTTTGACTTAACCTATTGTTACATAGATATTCTTATGCTGCGACTTAGGCAACAGCTACAAAAGAGAGAGAGAGTGTCAGTACATACATACATATTATTTAGGGCACTTGCGTCAACGTGCTTGGTCAGCATTCACACGCTGGCTTAACCCTAGCTCATGTTACGCCTGTGCATTGTTGCTTATGTGAATATATGTATGTGCATATATAAATATGAACATGTTTAGCTGTATATTTATGTGAGTATGTTTATGTGAATATACTAATGTATACACATAAACATATTCAAGTGCAGACTTATGTTTTATTGCGTACATATTTGATTGTTTATACTTGCAACAAAGTGTTACAAGTTGAGCTCTTTGTGTTGAATGATTTTTGGTATGGATATCCTTTTTAGATATTTCTACAACTTCGAATGGTCTTATATAGGCTGAGTCAAGCTTATGACCCTATCTCCTATTTCTATTTTAAGATCTGCTGACTTATTGTCATAAAAATTTTTCTGGTATTCCTTACGTTTATCTAACATTATTCTTGCTCTACTTGTATGCTAATTCTAATCTAAACTTAACTTCTTTAGCATAATCATCTACGTTATATAATGGTTCTATTCTATTTATGCTATTAAAATGGATTGGTAAATTATTTTGTTTACCAAATACAAGTTCATAGGGACAATATTTGTGTGTTATTGCTGGGGTTGTGTTAAAACAGTACACAAAATATTGTAACCATATGTCCCAATCAGTTTTATCTACTGATATATATGATCGAATGTACTCATTGAATGTCCTATGATTTCTTTCAACGGTACCCAAGGTCTGGTGGTGGTGTGCAGTAGACGTAATGTTGTCTATTTTTAAATATTTGCACAAGTCATTTATTATTGAATTTTTGTATTCTGTTCCCATGTCCGTAATGAACGTCTTCATTGGACCGTACTTCAGAATGAATGATTCAAAAATAGCTTTCGAGATTGTTGTAGCGCTTTTATTGGGAACTGGTATTGCTACTAGGTATTTCGTCAAGTCACATATTAGAGTGACTGCATATTCGTTACCATTTTCGGATTTTGGTAATGGACCAATGGTGTCTACTATTACCTTATCAAAAGCATGTATGGGAGTTTCTGTAATAACTAAGGGTGTTTTTATGTGCTTTGTTGTTTTTGACTTTGGGCATTTTTCACATTTATTAATGACGTGTCATGTTTTTCCAATAATAATATTTTTTTTTACTTTGGCCAAAGTTTTTGTAATGCCTGTATGGCCACCCTGTATTGGATCATCATGGTATGTAGACAATATTGCTTCTTTATCTTGATCTTTTTCTATAATGGTCACCGGTTGGAGTAGCGCTACTCTTAATGTTTTCAATATTTTATTGCCCATTTCTTTAAAAGATTCTATCGAAAATGTTTCAAAGATCTTTTCACTCGGTGCCAATTTGAGTTGTTTGATTTCGAGTATACCGGCCTGTTTTTCAAGCCTTTGAAAAAACTGACCTAAGTCTAGATTTCCATTGGTGTACAGATCTCCAATCTCAATTCTTGCTATAACTTTCTTTCCATGTTTGAGGAAACATAAATCGTGTGTTATGCGCAACGTCACTACTTTTCGTACTTCATCATTGCAGAGTACTTCATGTATTTTGGGCTTAGAAGCAACCTTAGGTACGTGCCTAATTGTATTTTGATTTTTATCATCTGGCCAGAGATTATTTTGTCTACTTTGCTGCCTGGTAGTGACTTTCAGCACATTTGCTTTTGTGTTTTTTAGATCCTGTATTGTAATGCGGGATAATGCATCCGCAACAAAATTATCTTTTCCCTTCAGATATTCTACTGTAAATTCATATTCCTCTAGATCAAGTCTCATTCTTGTTAATTTTGAACTCGGATTTATCATAGAAAATAAATACGTTAGGGGTCTGTGGTCTGTTTTGACTCTGAAATGTCTGCCATATATATATGGGCGAAAGTGTGTAATGGCCCAGTGTATCGCAGCTAGTTCTTGCTCAGTAGTACTTTTATTACTTTCACCTTTAGTGAACGAACGGGATGCGTATGCTACTGGCAACTGCTTATCGCCATAAGTTTGAGTTAGTGCTGCTCCACATGCATATTTGCTAGCATCTGTAATTATGCAAAACTCTTTGCTAAAATCTGGATACTGCAGCAATGTGGGTTCTATTAGGGCTTTTTTCAGATATTGAAATCCTTTTTGGCATTCTTCAGACCAAACAAATTCTACTTTTTTCTTACACAGTTGTGTTATCGGCCGTGCATGTTCTGCGAAGTTTTTAATAAAACGTATGTAATAGTTGCAAAAAGCCTACGAATCTTCTAGCACTATCAGCATCTGTTGGTACTGATTATTTTTCAATGACGTCATATTTGGTGTCATCTGGCAATATTCCTTTGTCGGTACACTTGTGACCCAAGAATGTCACTTCGTGCATGAAGAATGAACATTTCTCTGGATGCAGTTTTAGGTTGTGTTTTCTGCATATGTCAAAAATATCTTTTAGGTTTTTGAGCATGTGTTTCTCCGAACAGCCGATGACTATTAAGTCATCCATGTAAAGGAATGCTTGACGGATTTAATCCAGAGAAAGCAATTGTCATCATTCTTTGAAAGGAATTTGGTGCTATTTTCAGTCCATACGGTAGTCTAGTAAACTGATAAGATCCATTGCTAGTGGAAAATGACGTAATGCTTCGCGATTTATCTTTTAGTTCTATTTGGTGAAAACCGGACATTAAATCTAGACATGAAAAATATTTGGCTCTGCCTAGTTGATCAAGAATATCGTCTATTCTTAGTAATGGGAATTTATCAGACAACAATTTTTTGTTTATTTGACGATAGTCTATTACCAATCGCCATCGTTTCTTTTCTGATCCTGGTAAACCCTTTTTCGGTACCAGTAGTAACGGACTATTATACGCGGACACTGATGGTTCAACTATTTTATCTTTAATGAGTTTATCGACTTGTCTAGTTATTTCTTCTTTATGCATGTATGGTATTGTGTAATTTTTTGTGTATACTGGCTGGTTGTCATTCAATCTTAGTTCTTGTTTATAAAAGTTATTTGTAGTAATCGGTTCGTTTTCTAAACCAAATATATCTGTATACTTGGTGCAAAGCTCTTCTAGTACGTTTTTGAAGGTGGGAAGTTTGGCTTCAGTTTTTGTATTACTGATTGACTTCTTTGGTCATCAGTTGTCTGTACAATTTCGTAATTCTTTAATGATTCATATTTTATGTTTTTTAAATTTAAAATTTTTACACTTTTTGTTGTGTTTAAAATTTGGACAAATGTTTTGTTCGGGCTTGAGATCGAATTTCAATAAATATTCCATTTTCGACCTCTTGATTTAAGATGACGATATTTGAGTTTTCATTTGGAATATTTATTTGTCGGACTACTTCAGATCTTGCTGGGAGAATTGTGGTATTGCTGTCACAAGTGTGTAATATTGGGATATTTATTGCAAAATTTAAATTATTTGGTCTTAATATTAGCAAATCGTTTGGTTCACTGAAGTCTAATTGGCAATTGAATTTGAAGAAATCTAGTCCTTAAATTCCATCAAATGGAATTAGGAAACTAAGGAATTATGAATTCATTTTGTCTTAGTGCTATAGGAGTTAGACCTTTGGAAGTAATTGAACCTTCGCCAATTCCTGATATTTCAATTGTGTTTGAAGTATCTATATGTTCAAAAGGATCTGTTTTTTATTTTTATTATTGATACGTCTGCACCTGTATCCAACAAGAAGGTATAGGTGTTGTATGTATTTTCGTTTTTAACTTTGATGAAAATACTTAGGCTAAGATTGAATGTGTATACATTTACAGCTTCTTCTGAAAATCTGTAGGGATCTATTGGTTTTCCGAATTACTTTGAGTAAGTCGTACATTACCATTTCCGTTGTTAGAGCTACCTCGGTTGGAATTACCTCGGTTCGAGCTGTTTCGGTTGAAATTATTTCTTCCTCGGTTGTTGTACCGTGAGTTACCACGATATCCACCGGTATTATTATTATTCCTATAACCGTTGTTTTGGTAATTACCTCTACCTCGGTAATTATTTTGTCCATTTCTATTGTATTGACGGTAGTGCATGACAGGGTTCGCTTGTCCTGTTTCTGCTGTACTACTGTCTACGAACTTTGTTGTTAGTTCGTTCATGTCACGGAAAATACCTGCTTTTAGTATGTTACGTACTTGATTGTTTATGCAGTTCTTTGTTATTGCCTCTGAAGCGACTAAAAGTGTATACTTTTTAGCTAGTACGACAGATGTGCCATCGTGTATAAAGGCACCTTCCAGAGATTCAGTAAGCTTTTCAATCTCTTGGGCATACTGACTTGCTGTTTTGTTTCTCTGGGGTAGGTTTTTAATTTTTGCCGTTATTGACGCTACTGATTCTGTTTTTACATTTGATGAGATACTATTAATGATCTCTTCTATTGTCTGTTCAGAGGTTATCAAATTTCTTGTGTGACCTTTTAATTTTGATTTTATTTGGCACACTGCTGTTTCCTCATGGTCGCCTTTTAGTGTATTTATCAAATTCAATGCGTCCATGAAACTCTGAAGGTTTTCTCTTCTGCCATCAAACTGTGGAATGAGGTTTGAGGCCATTTTTAAAAAATCAGTGACTGTTTGAGTCATTTTTTGCGTTTCTTGGTGAAATGGCTGGTTTGTTAAGAATTATTTTTGTTTGATCTAAACTCACTGATGGTTCTTCTTGATCCATCTCTTCTTCAGCCGTTAACTGGTTTTTGTCTTCCAGTGATATTGAAATATCCAAATCAATTGTTTGTTTATATTCAATATTATATCTTTTTAACACGGATTTTGCCTTTTGTTTGCAATCATTATAGAATGCATTTGCGGCTGTTTTTCGTCCCGTAGTTAATTTACTATAGTGTTCTTTGCCTGCTCTAATATTTTCTAGGCTCTCTATTATTATTTTCGAGTGTTTTTCTATTGTACTTTGGGATGTTTCCCAATTCTGCGAGAGGCACTTACAAGATTTATTTAATTCCTGCGCATGTGTTCTAGCTTCTCTTAATATATCATCCCAATTAATCATATTTTGTTAAAAATGATTTACACTCTCTTTTTTTTTTAATTCCCTGAGAGATCAATTATCTCTATGGGTTGTTTGAATAGTTTATGTACCCATGTGGGTAGAATCTTGTTTTTTTCACTTTAGGCGATTGTACGCTTCTACTATGGATCTTTCTATCAAGTGGGCTATCCCCGATTTAAATTTTCTATTATTCACAATCCAATATTTGATTTCTTTATTATACCATACACCCATAGGGTGAAATGGTATATTAAAGTCGCCAAAATGTATGTAACAGGCAGAAGGAAGCTTTTCGGCCCCCATAAAGTATATATATTCTTGATCAGCATCAACAGCCGAGACGATCTAGCCATGTCCGTCCGTCCGTCCGTCCGTCCGTCCGTCTGTATGAACACCTAGATCTCGGAGACTATAAGAGCTAGAGCCACCAAATTTGGTATGTAGACTCGTGTCATATGTACGCTTATCGAGTTTGTTTCAAATGTTTGCCACGCCCCCTACCGCCCCCGCAAATGATATAAAACCGATTTTCTTAAACACCATAGCAACTAGAGACACAAAATTTGGTATGTATATTTGCTTAGTAAACGCGCACATTTTGTATTTATAAAAATTTTGCCACGCCCCCTACCGCCCCCGCAAATCAAATAAAACCGATTTTCTCAAAACCTGGTCAAGTTATGCATATAAAAGTTTTTCCATATGGCCGGAAGTGGCCGTTGGCTGGTGGGGGCGCTAGGGTGCTCGAATGCTTGAGTGAGCGAAATACTAAGATATGCTTCTAAAAAGCATGCAAACAGATTTTTTTAAAAATACGAAAATGCATTGGTTATTATAAATTTAAAATATTTGTTTTACTGGTGTATGGTATATCCAAGTCGGCGAGACGACTTACTTACTTCATATTTTGGATTGGTCTCGCCTCTGTTAAAGAGAAAATCTAAGAATGGAACGTATTTGTTCAAATATTTAAGTTCTATTCGACCCATTTTTATACTGTATTTAGGCCCTCTGCTCTACTCTGTTATTTTTTCTTAATTATTTTATTATGCGTTGCATATAATTTCAAAGCCAGATTTAAGGCTACTAATATTAGGATAGCTAACAACAATATCCTTATTTCTTCTAAATTTTCCTTGTGATCTGCTATTTTAACGCTGTTAACGACCACCGTTGGGTGGTCTATTTTGGATTCTTGGGAACCCATCTTCCTAGCAAAAATTTTTGTTTTCTTGGTCGTTTAGACCTGTTTTCTATTTGTTTGACGGAGATATATATATTTGAATATAATTCAAAAATTTTGAAAGAGAAAAATTATCTCAACTGTGTTTCGCACAGTGAGCCAGAGACGTGGAAAAATTATAGAGTATGTGGTTGGCTCACAATTCAAGTATACATATCATTTGTTGTTTAGAAATTACTCAAAAAAAAATCTCCAACCACATTGTTAGTAATAGCCTAGCCGAAAGTTAGTAGTTCGCAAGTTGCACTTTCGTGCTTCAACTTGCTGTTAAGCTTATAATTATAATTATTAAATTAAAGGCAAGTTAAGGCTTGCGCATTTCTGCGGCCCCCTTTGCGTTTCTTCGCTCTTTGGCGAAGTTCAGATTTTAAGATGTTAATACGCTATATGCAGCGTTGTCGGTCTTCCTCCGTATTCAGAGTGTCCAGTAAGTCTACTTCCAGCCTCTTCTGCTGGAGTAGCTTACGTACTTGGCCACCTCTCTTAGTCTTCTTTGGCTTTGTAGATTTTGTGTTGCGGGCCCGGTACTCAGCTATTGTGAGTGGGCGTGGTCCATCGTTGGGATACAGCTCTAATACCTCTTCGAGGAGGGTACTATCCCTTTGTACGGTAGGTACAGCCGTCAGGCAATCCAAGTCCTCTGGATGTGACGGTTCGGTGCTAGTCATCAGCACTTGCTTTTTTTTTTTTTGTTTTCAATTGTTAATTTATATTTTTGTGTGTGTGTATGTTTCTTTTTTTTTTTTATTCCATCAAGTAGAAATGGAAAGTACCTGTTGCGTTTGTGTAGCAGCATATATTTGGTACACTCAATAGGAAGCACATTACTATTCTTGTGTTATGGCGCGGGTTCCGTTTGGTAACTCTTTGAAAGTAGTTATCCATCGTTACCGTTTCTCATTTTCGTGCTTATATTTTCCCTTTTTTTTTTTAAACACACACACATACGTACACAAAATTTTCTCCTTGGTCCTCGATGTCCTTTGTCCTGGGTCCTCCGATGTCCTTAGGCCTTGTCTTGCCCTATTGTCACGGTCGCCATGTAATGACCGGGTTCCACTTGGATTTGAATTGAAGAAAGAACACGTCAAGCTTGGTTGGTGGTAATATTCAGATTGATTTTTATTCTACAAATATTTTTTGACTTAACCTATTGTTACATATATATTCTTATGCTGCGACTTAGGCAACAGCTACAAAAGAGAGAGAGAGAGTGTCAGTACATACATACATATTATTTAGGGCACTTGCGTCAACGTGCTTGGTCAGCGTTCACACGCTGGCTTAACCCTAGCTCATGTTACGCCTGTGCATTGTTGCTTATGTGAATATATGTATGTGCATATATAAATGTACATACATACATATATGAACATGTTTAGCTGTATATTTATGTGAGTATGTTTATGTGAATATACTAATGTATACACATAAACATATTCAAGTGCACACTTACGTTTTATTGCGTACATATTTGATTGTTTATACTTGCAACAAAGTGTTACAAGTTGAGCTCTTTGTGTTGAATGATTTTTGGTATGGATATACTACAACATGTTTACCTGTTATATTTTGCATATCTGTATGGTTTTTTTGAGCCAGTGGCCTGTGCTCTTCCAAATTAGATATAGGATTGTTGCCTGTCGACCATATTAACACTGCTATATTAACAGTGCGTTTTGCACTTTTTATACCATACACCCATAGGGTGAAATGGTATATTAAAGTCGCTAAAATGTATGTAACAGGCAGAAGGAAACTTTTCCGACCCCATAAAGTATATACATTCTTGATCAGCATCAACAGCCGAGACGATCTAGCCATGTCCGTCTGTCCGTCCGTCAGTCCGTCCGTCTGTCCGTCCGTCCGTCCGTCCGTCCGTCCGTCTGTATGAACACCTAGATCTCGGAGACTATAAGAGCTAGAGCCACCAAATTTGGTATGTAGACTCGTGTCATATGTACGCTTATCGCAAATGATATAAAACCGATTTTCTTAAACACTATAGCATCTAGAGACACAAAATTTGGTATGTATATTTGCTTAGTAAACGCGCACATTTTGTATTTATAAAAATTTTGCCACGCCCCCTACCGCCCCCGCAAATCAAATAAAACCGATTTTCTCAAAAACTATTTTAGCTAGAGACACCATGGTTGCTATAAATATTTGGTTAGTAATTGCGCACAGTTTTGATGTGTAAAGATTTTGCCACGCCCCCCTCCGCCCCCGTAATTTGAAAAAACTCGATTATCTCCCGTAATTTTCTACCTTGTGCAATCAAATTTAGCACACTTAAATATTATACTAATATCAAGCAAAATACCAAATTTGATAAAAATCTGAATAAAAATAGCCAAGTTATGCATATAAACGTTTTTCCATATGGCCGGAAGTGGCCGTTGGCTGGTGGGGGCGCTAGGGTGCTCGTTTGCTTGAATGAGCGAAATACTAAGATATGCTTGTGAAAAGCATGTGAACAGTTTTTTTAAATACGAAAATGCATTGGTTATTATAAATTTAAAATATTTGTTTTACTGGTGTATGGTATATCCAAGTCGGCGAGACGACTTACTTACTTCATTGTTGTTGTTTTTGTCATTATTTGAGTATAAGAAATATCAAAGAAGCTAACATCGGCTGTGCCGAAGTTTATATACCCTTGCAGTCCATGGCCATAATATTTTTCATGTTCCAAACTCTTTTTCTGTACGCGTGCATGCGTGTGCTCTGTTGATTTGATGATGAGGCAGTAGGCAGCAAGTTGAACCGATTTATATCGGCTGTAACTTGTGTTCTATATATCCGATCAGATTCAAATTTTGGGCTCTGAGATTTTATATATAATACTATCATATTGGTAAATTTCATGGCGATACTCCAATTTTTGCAAAAATGTTTCCTCCAGAGCTATATGATATAGTGGTTCGATTCTGCCAATTTTCTTATTTTATTTTTCCCAGGTAATAAAAAGCCCCCAAAAAAAAATTTCATCCCGATAGCTCTTAAGATGGCTTAAGATGACAGACGGACGGACAGACGGACATGGCTATATCAACTCAGCTTCTCATGCTGATCAAGAATATATATACTTTATATGGTCGGAAACGTCTCCTTCTGTGCGTTACAAACATCTGACCAATTTTATAATACCCTCTGCAAGGGTATAATAAATTAAATGAAAGGAATTTTAATAATAGATTTGTATATTATCTTTATACCTATGTATATATAGAACACAAGTTACAGCCGATATAAATCGTTTCAACAGAGCACACGCATGCACACATACAGACGCCACGCTAAATAAACTATATGTGTATGCGTGCGAGTCGTAGTATGCGTGTAAAGGGGATGGGGAAGAAGAAGAAGAAATTGAAATGATATTTGAAAGGTTTTGTGCATTAATAAATTGAGATACAGAAAAAAATTTGGAACATGCAAGGGTATATAAACTTCGGCACAGCCGATGTTAGCTTCTTTGATATTTTTTTTATATCGTCTTTTTTGATTTTTTTATACCCTTGCAGTGGGTATTATAATATTGGTCAGATGTTTGTAACGCACAGAAGGAGACGTTTCCGACCATATAAAGTATATATATTCTTGATCAGCATGAGAAGCTGAGTTGATATAGCCATGTCCGTCTGTCCGTCCGTCTGTGCGTATGCGTTTTACTCAGCCATCTTAAGAGCTATCGGGATGAAATTTTGTTTGGGGTCTTTTTATTAACTGGGAAAAATAAAGTAAGAAAATTGGCAGAATCGAACCACTATATCATATAGCTCTGGAGGAAACATTTTTGCAAAAATTGGAGCATCTCCATGAAATTTACCAATATGATAGTATTATATATAAAATCTCAGAGCCCAAAATTTGAATCTGATCGGATATATAGAACACAAGTTACAGCCGATATAAATCGGTTCAACTTGCTGCCTACTGCCTCATCATCAAATCAACAGAGCACACGCATGCACGCGTACAGAAAAAGAGTTTGGAACATGAAAAATATTATGGCCATGGACTGCAAGGGTATATAAACTTCGGCACAGCCGATGTTAGCTTCTTTGATATTTTATATTTTTTTTGGCATGTACTTGCAAATATAAGCGACAAAGTTCGACATTTTTTTCTTTATTTCACGTTTATTAGCTGCCTTAAGGTTTTCATTAATCTTTTCAAACACCCACTTAGAAGGAGCTTTACTTGTACGCCCATTATGAATCCAAATTTGAAGCAACTCCGTGCGACTGAACTCCACCTTGTCTGCAATATCAGCAAATATTTTCAAAAGGCTCAAAAAAGCGCAACAAAACTATTGGTGTCATTTTAAGGACATTTAACAGAAAATAATTGTATTCTTACTTGCAAGTAGAAGCGAGAAGCAGAAAACATTTTATCACCGAACGTTGAGGTTCTACAAACAATACTAACAATATCAAATGAAACGAAAAACGATACACACAAGTATAAATTCTTTGACACTAACCTAATAATCAACATACCTTGAACTATATTTTCCATATTTAGCAATACTTCAAGCTATTTTATTAAGCGCATTATGGAGCAATAAAAGTTAAACAAGCTTTTGAGCAAAATCAACACAAAATTGTATTTTTACTTGCAAGTAGAAGCGAGAAGCAGAAAACATTTTATCACCGAACGTTGAGGTTCTACAAACAATACTAACAATATCAAATGAAACGAAAAACAATACACACAAGTATAAATTGTTTGACACTAACCTAATAATCAACATACCTTGAACTATATTTTCCATATTTAGCAATACTATTTTATTAAGCGCATTATGGAGCAATAAAAGTTAAACAAGCTTTTGAGCAAAATCAACACAAAAGCCACGTGCCACAAACAGCTGATTTTACAGGGCTGCCAGAAAACCAGGGCTGCATGAATGATTACAAATTTTATACCCTTGCAAAAAGGGTATGTTAATTTTGGTCAGAAGTGTACAACGCATAGAACGAAGCATCTCCGACCATATAAAGTATATATGTTCTTGATCAGCAGGACGAGTCGAGTTCATATAGCCATATCCGTCCGTCTGTCTGGATCAACGCAAACTCCTCCTATACCGTGCGAGCTACAGAGTTGAAATTTTGCATGTAGGCTTGTATATACTGCCGGATCGGACCACTATATCGTATAGCTCCCATACAAACGGCATAGTCACGAACAGTGATATTTCTCAATAACAAGGGCACTACGACAAAAATAACAAAACCAAATGAACGTGTAGCACCCGTAATCGGGAATCGGTTTAAAATTCTTGACGATCAGAAGGACGCCCAAGCTGGCGATGTAGAAAAAATTAAATCGTTTAGACAACTCCCACTATACATCCGTGGAAACAACTGCACCGACCTGCTTTCGAAACTACTTAAACTAGTAGGGGCAAATAACATTAGTGTAACCCCTCTCCATAGAGGAAACATAAAAGAAATTAAATGTCTAACCCAAACATATACCTACCAACTAAAGAGTAGTAAAGGGCTTCAGATTGTGTTAAAGGGGATTGAGTCATCGGTTCCAAAACAGACGAGTTGGCCGAGAAACGGTTTACGGTTGAGTCCGTTGTCAATATCATCAATAAATATCAAAGAAGCTAACATCGGCTGTGCCGAAGTTTATATACCCTTGCAGTCCATGGCCATAATATTTTTTTCATGTTCCAAACTCTTTTTCTGTATCTCAATTCATTAATGCACAGAACCTTTCAAATATCATTTCAATTTCTTCTTCCCCATCCCCTTTTACACGCATGCCGCGACTCGCACGCAAACACATATACATAGTTTATGTAGCGTTGTGTCTGTATGTGTGCATGCGTGTGCTCTGTTAATTTGATGATGACGTGGTAGGCAGCTAGCCTTCAGATTGTGTTAAAGGGGATTGAGTCATCGGTTCCAAAACAGACGCGTTGGTCGAGAAACGGTTTACGGTTGAGTCCGTTGTCAATATCATCAATAAATATCAAAGAAGCTAACATCGGCTGTGCCGAAGTTTACATACCCTTGCAGTCCATGGCCATAATATTTTTTCATGTTCCAAACTCTTTTCTGTATCTCAATTAATGAATTGTGCATTAATGAATGCACAGAACCTTTCAAATATAATTTCAATTTCTTTTTCCCCATCCCCTTTTACACGCATGCCGCGACTCGCACGCATACACATATACATAGTTTATGTAGCGTTGTGTCTGTATGTGTGCATGCGTGTGCTCTGTTGATTTGATGATGACGTGGTAGGCAGCTAGCCGAACCGATTTATATCGGCTGTAACTTGTGTTCTATATATCCGATCAGATTAAAATTTTGGGATCTGAGATTTTATATATAATACTATCATATTGGTAAATTTCATGGCTATACTCCAATTTTTGGAAAAATGTTTCCTCCAGAGCTATATGATATAGTGGTCCGATTCTCCCAATTTTCATACTTTATTTTTCCCAGGTAATAAAAAGACCCCAAAAAAAATTTCATCCCGATAGCTCTTAAGATGGCTGAGTAAAACGCATACGCACAGACGGACGGACAGACGGTCAGACGGACATGGCTATATCAACTCAGCTTCTCATGCTGATCAAGAATATATATACTTTATATGGTCGGAAACGTCTCCTTCTGTGCGTTACAAACATCTGACCAATTTTATAATACCCTCTGCAAGGGTGTAAACATGCTTGGAAATATTTTCTGACTTTGACCTTGAATATTACAGCACCACGAACACCCAGCACTTTTGACAAACATTTTTGAAGGTTAAGGTATTCTTTATCATATGCCTTTTAAATTTTTAGAATCGCTTTATTGGTTAAGAAGCTATGATTTTTGGAATGTAAAAGGCCCCACTGTGCGATGCTTCGCGACGTTATTAAAATTCCTATGAAATAAAAGCAGCGCGGATCAAATGTTTCAATTAAGCTGTTCACACTCAAATTTGTATGGCAAACGTGTTGCGTTTGAAGCAAATTTGAACATGGATAGTGTTGTTTGCAGTAATTTTCGTGTTTGAAGTGCGATTTTGACGAAAATAGAAATGGTTCTATCTTCGACGTATTTGATAAAACTGATTTGTGTTGTCATACAAATTTGAGTGTGGATACACAGCTTTACTCTGCGTGTGCCAAAGTTCCTTGGAACCTTGACAAACGAAATAATTCTAGTTGGTCAGCGACCGCCGCTACGCACCTAAAATTCCTGTGAAATAAAAACTGCGCACATCAAAAATTTCAATTATTCTGCGTGTGTGTGTAACGAACGCAATAATTCTAGTTAATCTGCGATCGTCGCGAAGCAGCTAAAATTCGTTTGAAATAAAGAAACGCAGATCAGCCCTTTATTTAATGTACGATTGTCGCTTCAAGATCACTCTCCCTAAATCTAACAAACAGACAAGTCGTGGTTTATTTTTAATATCACCTTGCCAAGGATAAATAAATTCTCTGACAAATACATAAGTGAAATAAAAAAATAAAAATAAAGTTTTAATATTTTGTGTCCGGGATTCAAATCTCCATCAGTGCATGATATACATGTAAAAATAAAGAATATCCGCTGAAAATTAAAATGGCAGGAACTCAAAAAATTAATTTGGAAGTCGAATTTTGCGTCCTCATTGGCGACATAAATAAATGAAAATTATAAAAAAAATATCAAAGAAGCTAACTTCGGCTATGCCGAAGTTTATATACCCTTGCAGTATACTTGGCAATAATATTTTTCCTTTTTGAAATTTCTTTCCCTGCAACTCAATTCATCAATACACAAACAAAATATTATTTCTCTTTTTACCACAAGTTTTTCTTCTTCCATCATTTTCTAAGCAAAGCACGGCACGCATACACATACAGTTCATGTAGCGTTGCGTCTGTGTGTGTATGCGTGTGCTCTGTTGATTTGATGATGGCAGTAGTAGGCAGCAAGCAGCGCTGCCGGCAGCGTTTGAACCGATTTATATTGACTGTAACTTGTGTTCTATTTATCGGATCAGATTCAAATTTTGGGATCTGAGATTTTATATCTATTACTATCATATTGGTAAATTTCATGGGGATACTCCAATTTTTGCAAAAATGTTTCTTCTAGAGCTATATGATATAGTGGTCCGATCCCAAAGATTTTCATACTTTATCTCACCCGGGTAAAAAAAAGCTCCCAAAAAAAATTTCATCCCGATAGCTCTTAAGATGGCTGAGTAAAACGCGTACGCACCGACGGACAGACGGACAGACGGACAGAAGGACATGGCTATATCGACTTAGCTTCTCATGCTGATCAAGAATATATATACTTTATGGGGTCGGAAACGTCTCCTTCTGTGCGTTACAAACATCTGACCAATTTTATAATACCCTCTGCAAGGGTATAATGAAGTAAGTAAGTCGTCTCGCCGACTTGGATATACCATACACCAGTAAAACAAATATTTTAAATTTATAATAAACAATGCATTTTCGTATTTTTAAAAAAATCTGTTTGCATGCTTTTTAGAAGCATATCTTAGTATTTCGCTCACTCAAGCATTCGAGCACCCTAGCGCCCCCACCAGCCAACGGCCAACTCCGGCCATATGGAAAAACGTTTATATGCATAACTTGACTATTTTTATTCCGATTTTGATCAAATTTGGTACTTTGCTTGATATTAGTATCAAATTTAAGTGTGCTAAATTTGATTGCACAAGGTAGAAAATTACGGGAGATAATCGATTTTTTTCAAATTACGGGGGCGGAGGGGGGCGTGGCAAAATGTTTACACATCAAAACTGTGCGCAATTACTAAGCAAATATTTATACCAACTATGGTGTCTCTAGCAAAAATAGATTTTGAGAAAATCGGTTTTATTTGATTTGCGGGGGCGGTAGGGGGCGTGGCAAAATTTTTATAAATACAAAATGTGCGAGTTTACTAAGCAAATATACATACCAAATTTTGTGTCTCTAGTTGCTATGGTGTTTAAGAAAATCGGTTTTATATCATTTACATACCAAATTTGGTGGCTCTAGCTCTTATAGTCTCCGAGATCTAGGTGTTCATACAGACGGACGGACGGACGGACAGACGGACATGGCTAGATCGTCTCGGCTGTTGATGCTGATCAAGAATATATATACTTTATGGGGTCGGAAAAGCTTCCTTCTGCCTGTTACATACATTTTAGCGACTTTAATATACCATTTCACCCTATGGGTGTATGGTATAATGAAGTAAGTAAGTCGTCTCGCCGACTTGGATATACATACCATACACCAGTAAAACAAATATTTTAAATTTATAATAACCAATGCATTTTCGTATTTAAAAAAAACTGTTCACATGCTTTTCACAAGCATATCTTAGTATTTCGCTCATTCAAGCAAACGAGCACCCTAGCGCCCCCACCAGCCAACGGCCACTTCCGGCCATATGGAAAAACGTTTATATGCATAACTTGGCTATTTTTATTCAAATTTTTATCAAATTTGGTATTTTGCTTGATATTAGTATCAAATTTAAGTGTGCTAAATTTGATTGCACAAGGTAGAAAATTACGGGAGATAATCGAGTTTTTTCAAATTACGGGGGCGGAGGGGGGCGTGGCAAAATCTTTACACATCAAAAATGTGCGCAATTACTAAGCAAATATTTATACCAACTATGGTGTCTCTAGCTAAAATAGTTTTTGAGAAAATCGGTTTTATTTGATTTGCGGGGGCGGTAGGGGGCGTGGCAAAATTTTTATAAATACAAAATGTGCGCGTTTACTAAGCAAATATACATACCAAATTTTGTGTCTCTAGTTGCTATAGTGTTTAAGAAAATCGGTTTTATATCATTTGCGGGGGCGGTAGGGGGCGTGGCAAACATTTGAAACAAACTCGATAAGCATACATATGACACGAGTCTACATACCAAATTTGGTGGCTCTAGCTCTTATAGTCTCCGAGATCTAGGTGTTCATACAGACGGACGGACGGACGGACGGACGGACAGACGGACGGACGGACGGACGGACAGACGGACATGGCTAGATCGTCTCGGCTGTTGATGCTGATCAAGAATATATATACTTTATGGGGTCGGAAAAGCTTCCTTCTGCCTGTTACATACATTTTAGCGACTTTAATATACCATTTCACCCTATGGGTGTATGGTATAAAAAGAAAAAGAGAATAACATTTCATGGGCACTCGTGAACGTGCCGGTTGACGGTCACCTACAAAACTAATTTTATGAGTGTCAAATCCACAGCGAGTGGCATGTTTATGAAAAAAAAAAAAAAATGCGGATAACGCAGATCTCCCTCAACGGAAATAGGAGGCATCACGATAGACAGCCTTGCGACACTTAAAAACGAAAATATTCAAAAATTTAAAACAAAAAGCAAATAAAATTATTAATTAACAAAATAAAAAAAAAAACTAAACACAATATGAAAAAAAGAACACATATATAAAGAATTAAATACATTAACGACAAAAATTTGTACATACAAACACTTATCCCATTTTTTATCTTTTCACATAGCACCATCGTTCTTTGGAGAATTTGGAGTCTTTGAAAAAGCAAGAGCTACAAACTACACTATTATACTTGGAGAAAGAAGAAATGCTTACAACATTATCATATAAGATAATTAAATAACGGGTGAGTGAAGAAGTTGCTTTTTAGAAATTGTAATTCAAATTTATTTTTCGGACGAATTAAACAAAAACATACCCAATTAAAAATACTTTTAATTCAGCAATAAAGAAAGTTTGAAAACAAAATTGAATGATAAAAACTGAAAAGCATACCCAATTTTATTCTGAAAATACATTATTGAAATAAACTGAAAAAAATTTATTATTTTTAAATTCTTAAAATCAAAAAACTGAAAAAAATTTATTAAAATCAAAAATCAAGTTGGAGAGCAGAAATAAGTACAACTGGAACAATGGAAGAAATCAAAAGCTAAAAAACGCTAAAAAAGCAAAAGGAGAAAGTAACAATCTTCGAATATTGGCGTGGGGCGTGGGGAAACTAGGCGTTGGGAATCTGTGGTCGAAGTGGTTAATCCACCCGCTCAAGCAGTAAACGAATATGACCTTTGCAACCCTCCCCGATTGCGTAAAGGAGACCGAAATATTTTCAGGCGAAGTCTGTAAGTTTTCCTCGTGGATACGAAGAGCAGATATAATCACACAGGATTATCAGGTAGTCAGGGACAAGCCTATGTATAGGGCAGTGGTTCTCCATCTGAGATCCAAAATACGGGGCGAAGCAGATGAGATGCTCTACATATGCAACGTACCCAATGATAGTTGGGAGGAAATAAGGGCGGCATTAGCCTCCCATTATGAGGACAAACGAGACCTAGGAACTTTGGAATACCAAATGAGTGCGATAGTCCGAAATAACTCGACTCTAGAAGCATATCATTCCCAGATCAACAAGCATCTTTCACTTATTATAGAAAAGCTTAAGAACGAGAATTACACTAGGGACGCTCTTGAGGCGTTAATGCATTCGTACCGCGAAAGGGCCTTGCGCGCATTTTTAAGGGGATTGTGACCACAATTATCGGCTTTGGTAACAGTTAAGCACCCAAAAACGTTAGGAGAAGCTTATTCTACAGCCCTAGAACTGGAAACCGTTATTTCAGCTGGCAAGCCCTCCCTACTTACCCAGCCATCAAGATCAAGTAAATTTTATGAAAAAGGCCTATCCAGCGTACCCTACATAGAATACATTGATGCAGATGGAAAAGTGCGACAGTTTCTAATCGACACTGGCGCAAACAAAAACTTCATTAGTCTAGATCATTCAGAGAGTGCTATTCAACTACAAAAGCCCTTCTTACTACAAACAGCAAATGGACCCATCAAAATTTCACAATTCCTCAATGGACCTTTCTTCTCTCCTCTGGGTAATAATATTCCACTAACCTTTCTTTACTCTTCCTAATTTAAAAAGTTTCGATGGCATTATAGGAGATGATACACTAAAAAAATTGGAAGCGAAAATTGATAGTGAAAACCCGAATCAAAGCAACAATTCGGACTAATACCCAAGATCCCATTTATTCTAAATTCTATCCCTATCCAGTCAACATGCGGGACGAGATTTGTTATGTTTACATTGATGACATAATTGTTTTCAGTTCTACTTATGAAGAACATTGGCATAACCTCAGGGCAATATTTTCAAGGCTTCGTGAAGCATCCCTACGAGTAAATTTGGAGAAGACACACTGCCTGAAAACCAGTGTTGAATTCCTGGGCTATTTTGTCACATCTCAAGGGATTAATGTAGATAGGAAAAAATACCGCGTCCCACCAATCTGAAGCAGCTCAAATCCTTTTTAGGCATGACATCGTACTACAGAAGATTTGTCAAAGATTATGCGAAAATTGCTAAGCCCTAGCAAATCTCACCAGAGGGAAAAAAGCGCAAATCAAGCCCAAATAATCCCAGAAAGTTTTCATTAAGCTTGGACCACTGGAACTTGAAGCGTTTAAAGACCTTAAGACCCATCTTTCTTCAACGGAGGTTTTAGCTTTGCCAGATTTTACAAAACATTTTCATCAGTAGGATGTTACTACCGATGCATCGGACTTTGCTCTCTGCGCCGTGTTGTCTCAGGTTAGCTCAGGAGAAGATCGTCCTATAGGTCAGATCGCTTGACAAAACTGAAGAAAATTACACCCCCATTGAAAAGGAGATGTTAGCCATTGTTTGCCTCTGGACAACCTATGAACGTTCCTATATGAAGCTGCCTCCATAAAAATCTATACAGATTACCAGACGCTTACGTATGCAATAGGAATTTCAATACAAAATTGAAACGTTGGAAGGCGAAAATTGAAGAATATAGTCATGAGCTGATCTATAAACCGGGCAAGGCAAACGTGGTTGCAGATGCGTTATCGCGTATCCCCCATGCCAGCGACCAGTCGGACACGAATCTATTGATCCTCCATAACACAGATTCGTTGGCCACAATGCACATTGGACAACAAGACGCCTCTGACCTTATTCCCCATATGGAGGTCCCCATAAATGTTTATAGAAACCAGATTATTTTCGATCCATCGCGATATGTCTATTGTTGTATTAATCCACACCACGGGTTCAAGTGTCAACTAGTCCCACTGATAACATTGACCACTTCAGAGGTAACTAATTTGCTTAAGATTTACATCAATCCATCTGTATAAAAATACCCGAGACCCATTTACAGCTCCTTCAAACATGTTACCTAGGTTTCTTTAAGTCCTACAATCTTAGGGTCACACAAAGACTGGTAACTGATTTAATAGGCGAAGACGAGATTCTCGATAACGAACATCGCAGAGCCCTTAGAAACCCCAAAGAGGTCAGCTGTTAGAACGATGTAATTTCCCAAAAATGGCAAATAAAATAAAAGCGTTTACGGCAACTTGTCAGATCTGCAATGCATACAAATATGACAGACACCCCAATAAGCCGTCTCTACAGCAACCCCTGTACCGAGCTATCCGAGCAAAATTCTACACGTGGACGTATTCATGTTGGAGAAGCACAAGTTTCTTAGTTGTATAGACAAATTTTCCAAATTCGCCAAGCTTTTCCCTCTAGAATCTAAATCGGCTTTTAAACTTAGCAGAAGTGCTTCACTACTTCACGTCACCTAAGATTTTTGTGATGGACAATGAGCGGGGCCTCTTTTGTCCAACAGTTCATAATTACCTAAGATCATTGGAAATATAAGTATACCACACCACAAAGCAGCGAAGCGGAGTAAACGGTCAAGTCGAAAGATTTCACTTAACATTCTTAGAAATCTACAGGTGTTTAAAATACAGTTTTCGTCTATGGCCATAATATTTTTACATGTTCCAAACTCTTTTTCTGTATGCACAGAACCTTTCAAATGTCATTTCAATTTCTTCTACTTCTTCCCCATCCCATTTTACACGCATGCCGCGGCTCGCACGCATACACATATAGTTTATGTAGCGTTGCGTCTGTATGTGTGCATGCGTGTGCTCTGTTGATTTGATGATGACGTAGTAGGTAGCAAGTTGAACCGATTTATATCGGCTTAGCGGCTGCAGCAGCATCAGCAGCAGCATCAGCAGCAGCATCAGCATCAGCAGCAGCAACAGCAGCCTTAGCGGCTGCAGCAGCCACAGCGCCAGCCCCAGCAGCAGAAGCGGCAGCCAGCAGGAGGAGCAGCAGCAGCGGGAGTGTGGGCAGAACTGACCGAAAGGCCTGCGATTGCTGGGTGGACAACACCCGAAGGATGTGGGAGGAGAAAATAAAGAATTATAACGTGAGATCGAACCAACGTCTTGATCATTGGGGGAGTGTGCGTGCCGTTGGGGGACGGAAATCAAATCCTTGCTACTGCAAGGTGACCTCCTCAAATAAGAGGAAGTTAACTGGCTCCCGAGCAGCGACCGTCTTCCGTCGCGTCTTTCGTCAATACAAAATTTTTTTTTTCTTTTTCGCTCATAAGTGTCTTAAACAAATGTGTTTCCAAAACAAATTTCTTTCTTGTAAATGCCCACCGAAATATTAAAGTGGATGTTTACACAAAAAAAGTACTGGAATAGCTGCCAAGAATTTGTGTATTGGATGATGAAACATTTCTCGGAATCTCAGCAAATACAATTATTTCAGTTGTTCTGCATGTGCCGAACAATTCAATAATTCTAGTTAATCTGCGACCGCCGCGACGCACAGTTGGGCCTCTGCTCGGATAGCGTTGCAAAAATCAGTTTTTTCATGATCGCGTTTCTCAAAAATTATGCAATCAGATATGCAATCAGATATTATGAATCCAAAGAATTTTTGAAATCGGGTGCTAGAGGCGCCCAAAGTTGAGACAAAGTCGCCACTTTAAAACTGAATATTGGGCGATTTCAACAATCGATCTTGGATTTTTTGGATTTCTCTGAAAAGTATGTTCTTTATTAATATCATGTTTTATAAATTTTATTAATTACTTAAATCGTTATTAACTAGAAGCGCTTAAAAAATGTACTAAATTTTTTGAATTTTTTGAACTTTGGTGGAATACAACTAACAAGTATCACCTAGTATTACTACCGGACTACATACACTAGGTAGGTGAAATATTTACCTATCAGATGTATATGGTCCCAATAAGCGGAGACCTGCGACACCGATGCGTAAGCTATAAAACTAAGGCAACCTCGCCTAAAAAATGCGGTGCAGCTATAAGGAAGAAGAAGAGCGCATGCGTATTGCCCTGTAGCTTCTTTGTATTTAAATGATAACATTGCGTAATGCTGTTTTGCAAATACTACCTGTCTATATATAGTCATATATCCAACTTCAATACCCAATAACTAATAAATTTTTCGCCCCCTAAAATTTATAACTTTAAAGTAAACATCCGTTTTTTTTATAAACACTTGGACACTTGCAATAACAATTGTCCCCCTTAAAATCAAAGCGTGTGAACGCTAACTCATAATTAAAACACAGGCAAATAAAATCCGTTTTATTCATAAACAATTGAACACTTGCAATAATAATTGTCCCCCAAAAATCAAAAGCGTGAGAACGCTAATTCAACATTAAAATTCGGGCCAATCAAATCGCATCAATATCGATCACGCCATTTAAGGGCTCACAAATTTAGCCTATAAATATTACTATAAGACATTTTTGTACTTCAGTTTTAAGTTTTTCGTTCAACGAATAAAGTCCCCGTTTTTAACTCGAACAAACAATATCTTTTTTTTCCCTTTTGGAAAGACCAGATATTTAATTGGCGCAGTCGGTAGGATCGGTAAAAGTGAACTTGTTATTCTATCCGTGTGACACAGAATTATTGTCGGTGTGTTACATAGAATTAGTGAATAATCACTATAAAAATCCGATCCGACATCAAGAACTTACGGGGAGTGCTCAAAAGCCTACAACAGTGGAAAATATTTACGCCAACTGTGCGCGAAAAATTTCCTCTACTGTGTGTTACAAAAATAAACTCCAATTGTGGAACAAAAACGCCTATTTGTGTGCGAAAAAAAAAAAAAAACATAAAACACCAAAAACCCAGAAAATCAATAAAAAAAAGAACTCACCGAAGCCCACCTCAATCAAGCACTGTCTTCTTTAAGACAGGTGGCAAACTATGATGGAGCACCAGAGAATCTGACGTCATTCATAAGGAGGTTAGATTTCATCATGCACTTATATCCAACCCATGATATAAGGCAACATAACATACTGTTCAGCGCAATCGAGATGCAGCTCACTGCAGAGGCACAACGGCTCTCGCAAATTGGACAAGTCAACACCTGGCCGGAACTAAGATCATTCCTCATCAATGAATTGAAGACGCAGACCCCTTGTGAGGAACTTCTTCGACGCCTCTACAACACCAACTATACAGGAAACCTTCGTAAGTTTGTAACAGAATTAGAAGACAAATCCTATATTATCACAAACAAACTAAGTCTGGAAAACGATGCAAATAACACCGTTCTTTATACAAATGCTTTAAATAACACTATAAAAGATGTAATAAATAAAAAATTACCCGATAGATTATTTATGACGTTAGCTAGATATGATATAACCACAGTTAGCAAGCTGAAACAAGTAGCTCAAAGAGAAGGGTTATACGAGAATAGTATAACAGAAAACAGAAAATCAAATCAAAGCCAAAATCAAAACCAAAAAGGTGGAAAACCCTTTGTACCCAATAGTACTCCGTCTCAAACAAAACAATCCGATACACAAAACCAACAACTTTTCCAAGAGTTTCAACAAAAATTAAATATTGACAGGGCTCAAAATCCAATGAATTATCAGCAGCAAAATAGGTATCCAAAAAATAATGTAGCAAACCAGCCTACAAAAAGGCAAAGAGAAAGTAATAGTGGAATTAGCAAAATGGACACATCAGAAAATTTTCATCAGAATGCCTTGGATCAATCGGAAGAAGAGATAGAGACAAGTCCTTCATCAGAATAACAATGAACAATAAACCTTTGAGATGTGTAGTAGACTCAGGATCTTCTATAAATATAATGTCCGAAAACTTTTTTAATTTCAAAACCTATTCAGGAGATTCCAAAATTCACATGATTGAAGGAGCAGTAGAATTAAAAGAAATCATTTTCCTTGCACCCAGCAAACTTTGTCCGACAGAACAAAAATTTTATATCCATAAATTTTCAAATAAATACGACATGTTGATAGGCAGAACTTTCCTAAAAGCCTGCAAAGCCCAGATAAATTATGAAGAAGAATACGCAAAACTAGGAAATTATACATTTTATTTCAGAGATATTGAAGAAATAGAAGAACATAACATAGAATGTTTGGACACACCTACAGAGAGGGACCCAGACACAAATTTTGCAATTGAAAATGAAATAGTAGAAAGCAATGAGTATAGACTCGACCATTTAAACAACGAAGAAACACAAAAACTCAAAAAGTCTTGTACGAATACAGTGACATACAGTACCGCGAAGGTGAAAATTTGACTTTCACGAGTACAATAAAACACTCTATTCATACAAAACATGAGGACCCAATATACAAACACCCATACAAATACCCACAAATCTTTGACAAAGAAGTCAATAAACAGATTAATGAAATGATAGAACAGGGAATCATTCGAAAATCGAAATCGCCCTATTGTTCTCCAATCTGGATCGTACCTAAAAAAAGAGGACGCGTCCAAGGAACAAAAGTTCCGCTTAGTAATCGACTATCGTAGTCTAAATGAGATTACTGTCGATGACAAGTTCCCAATACCGGTAATGGATGAAATATTAGACAAACTTGGAAAATGTCAATATTTCACAACCATTGACCTCGCCAAAGGATTCCATCAAATCCAAATGGATCCCAAATCAATAGAAAAAACCGCATTCTCCACCAAACATGGTCATTACGAGTACACACGAATGCCATTTGGGCTATAAAATGCACCAGCAACAGTCCAAAGATGTATGAACAATTTACTAGAAGATTTAATCTATAAAGATTGTTTAGTTTATTTAGACGATATAATTGTGTATTCCACCTCATTAGAAGAACATTTGGCATCACTAAAAAGGTTTTTACTAAATTTCGAAAAGCTAATCTAAAACTACAATTAAATAAATGCGAGTTCATGAAAAAGGAAACAGAATTTTTAGGTCACGTCATAACTACAGAAGGCATCAAACCAAACCCAGATAAAGTCAAAGCAATTCTAAATTTTCCTATCCCTAAAACCCCAAAAGAAATAAAATCATTCTTGGGATTATGTGGATTCTTCCGGAAATTTATACCAAACTTTGCACATATTGCAAAACCTTTAACTCTCGGATTGAAAAAAGGAGCTAAGATTAACATAAACAACCCAGACTATATTTCATCCTTTGAGAAATTAAAATATCTCCTTATGAACGATCCCATACTTGCATATCCCGATTTCAAAAAACCTTTTTTCCCAACCACAGATGCTAGGAATATAGCTTTAGGTGCGTTCATCTCACAGGACCATAGACCTATTTCTTATGCTAGTAGAACACTTAACGAACATGAACTTAATTATTCAGCCATAGAAAAGGAACTACTATCTATCGTATGGGCAACCAAATATTTTAGGCCATAACTCTTCGGTAGACATTTTGAAATCCTAAGTGATGGTAAACCCCTTGTCTGGTTGCACAATATCAAAGAACCTAATATGAAATTACAGAGATGGAAGATAAAATTGAACGAATTCGATTACAAAATAAAATACTTACCAGGAAAAGAGAATCACGTTGCAGACGCCCTTTCCAGAGTTAAAACAGATGAAAACTTTTTAGGATCAACAGAATGCACCGCAGGCACAATACATAGTGCTCATGAGGATAATGGAAATTAAATTCCAATAGTAGAAAAATCCATTAATTATTTCAACAGGCAAATAGAATTCATTAGAGGTTAAAAAGACAAAGCAGAAACAACAACTTATTTTTATAAATCAAACATAAAAATAACATATAAAGAAATGACTAATGCTCACGCCAGGGATATAATCAAAAGATATCTTTGCAGTAAGAAAACTGTACTGTATTTTCATAATGAACAAGATTTTCCCATATTCCAACAAGCCTTTATTGAAATAATACGATCAAACACAAATACAAAAACATCGAAATCTAGCATTAAGTTAGAGGACCTTCAAACGTTTGCACAATTCAAAGAAATAATCCTAAAACAACATAAAGAATTATTACATCCAGGAATCGAAAAAACGATTAATTTGTTTAAAGAAAAATATTATTTCCCCGATTTTCAAAACCTAATTCAAAACATTATTAATGAATGCTCAGTATGCAATATCGCAAAGACCGAAAATAGAAATACAAAACTAACTTTCAAAATAACACCAGAAACTTTTAATATTAGAGAAAAATACGTCATGGACTTTTACATGATCGACAATTTACAATTCCTTTCATGCATTGACATTTACTCCAAATTTGCAACACTTGTAGAAGTAAAGTCTAGAGATTGGTTAGAAGCCAAGAGAGCAATCATGAAAGTATTCACTGAAATGGGCAAACCAATAGAAATAAAATCAGACAAAGATTCAGCATTTCTGTGTATAGCATTAAAGAATTGGTTACAAGAAGAAAATGTTAAGTTAGACATCACAACAAGTAAAAACGGCATTTCAGACGTAGAAAGATTCCATAAAACAGTAAATGAAAAACTCAGAATTATAAATAGTGAAAATGATATCGAAGATAAATTAATCAAATTTGAAAAAATTCTCTACATATACAACCATAAAACGAGACATAACACAACTAACCGAACGCCAGCGGACATCTTTATCTATGCAGGATCATCCGAATATAATACCCAAACGAATAAAATACTTCAAATAAACAATTTAAATAGAGATAGACACGACTTCGAAATTGATACTAGATTTAAACAAGCACCATTAGTAAAGTCAAAAACGACAGATCCATTCAAAAAGACAGGAGAAATAAATCAGTTAGATGAAAAACATTTTGAAGAAAGAAAGTTAATAAAAGCAAGTACGACAATTGATTAATTACAGGTCAACAACTCAAGATGGCTTTTTTGTGCATATTGCTATTTTTAAAATATTTAAGACAGGAACCATGGATTTACCTACAAACTTTGAATATCATTATTTCAAAGTGAATTTTACGCTAATAGACATTACATATAACAATTTAATGCAACAAGCACAAGAATTTAAAGACATAATCCATATTCAATACCTAACAGAAAAACTAAGTAGAGAAATTAATGGAATACAAATTGTAAAACGTAACAAACGAGGACTAATTAACGGAATTGGTTCAATATACAAATATCTTTTTGGTACTCTTGATCTTGAAGACATAGAAATGGGCATGCAGCTCACTAGGCTAGGAATTTTCAACCCAAAACTTTTAAAACATAATCGCTTAGGTCATGTTAATTCGGAAAAACTATTGAATACAAAAACATCCACCTGGCTTAAACCAAATTCAAACGAGATATTTATCATTTCAAACATTCCTCAAGAAATAATAAAAACCCCTATCTTTGAGATACTTCCTTATCCAAATGAAAATAAAAATATTTTGACAGAAAATTCATACGAAAAAAAAAAAAAAAAAAAAAAAAAAAAAATATCAATTCAACTGCCGCCGTGTGCAGACGTGTTTTTTAATGCACTCCGCAAAAATTGAGTGTAATAAAAAAAAAAAAAAAAAGTCTGCGTTTGCCAAAAGTTGTGTAGGGCTCTCAGTCACCTCAGAGACGCCTATTTACATAATCTATATTGCTATTAGATTGCTCTAATAGCAATAAATACTAAGTTGCAACAACAAAGTGCGTAATTTTTACAAAAGCCATGTCCACCAATTCGGGCCCAAGCTCTCTCAATCCCCACCAGCAACAGCTACAAGAACTAATTGTACAACAACAACGTGAGCGTCGACTCTCGGTCCAACGCAACAACGCGTACTTTTCGGTGGTGTCGCCGACCCCACCGAATGCTAACGTTAAGCAATAACACCGAAAGTGCCAGCCACTCAGCAATTAAACAGCAACCTACCGTGGAGAGAGCAGTGTGCTTCTCCATCAATATCGATAACTGGGTCACCGATTGCACCAACCAGCACCGTCAGCTCGTTGACAGCAACTACTGCAACGTCTGCCGAAATATTGACCTGCCTCAAGCCGTCAACGACAAGTCGCCCAGAGTCAGCCACAATAGTAAACCCAACGACTTCTGTCCAAACTGGAATGGACAGATATATTAAAATAACTAAGCGGAAGCTAAGCCCGCAAAAGAAAAAAAGTGGCAATACGCCGAAAATAACCAAACCAAATGAACGAGTAGCACCCCTTTAGCGGGAATCGTTTTAAAATTCTTGCCGATCAGCAAGACGATCAAGCCGGCGCTGTAGATAAAGTTAAATCGGCTAGACCACCCCCTTTATACATCCGTGGAGCCAACTGCAGCGCCCTGATTTCGAAGCTAGTAGAAACAGTAGGGGCAAATAACTTTGTTGTAACCCCTCTCAATAGGGGGTAACATTAAAGAAATTAAATGTCAAGCCCAAACTGAGGACAATTTCCGCATCATCGAAAAGACCTCCGTAATGCTAACATCAACTTCTATACCTACCAACTAAAAAGCAGTAAAGGGCTCCAGGTTGTGTTAAAGGGGATTGAGCCATCGGTCCCTACTCAAGAAATAGCAGACGCGTTGGTCGAAAAAGGGTTTGCGGTCAAGTCCGTTGTCAACATCATCAACAGGAATAAAGTCGCACAACCGCTCTTTAAAATCGAGCTCCAACCAGATGCAAAGCGGTCGAAGCCAAATGAAGTGCACCCGATCTACAACCTACAGCTTCTACTGCACAGAAGAATCACCGTAGAGGAGCCCCATAAGAGACGCCAACCACCGCAGTGTAAAAACTGCCAGGAATACAACCACACCTCTAACAATTGCAATCTTAGGTCAGTGTGTGTTGGCTGCGGCGAACATCATGAAGGTGGAATTTGCACCAAGGACAGAAACAACGTCGCACTAAGACTATGCAGCAACTGTGGAGGGAACCACACGGCCAACTACAGAGGATGTCCTGTCTTTAAGGATCTTAAATCACACCTAAACGGGCGCAAACCCCCAGCCGGACCAAAAATCATCTTCAACGCCTCCAAAACTACACCGGAGGTTTTCTTCGCCAAGGCTGTTAGATCATCCAACATGACTGCTACAACCAGTCCTAGTGTATCCTTCGCTAGTGTGCGTGCGACGAACTGGACAGACGGAGCCCGCGAAAGAGACCCCGTCACTCCGCCATCTACAGAATCCGCAACCTAGCGCACCAGAGCTTGGCCAGCAAACTCCAAGGTGGTCTTGAGGCCCTATTTATCTCACTCAATCAAAACATGACCACTTTTATGACGTTCATGCAAAACTGTATGCACGAACTAATGCGGAATCAAAACCTGGCTTATCCAGAAGCTTATCGAGAATAAATAATGGCTTCCCTACGTCTATGTCTTTGGAATGCTAACGGCATCTCCAAGCACAAAAATGAACTGCAACTATTCCTAGACTCAAGTGAAATCGACGTTTTGCTGATTTCGGAAACACATTTAACATCAAAAAATAATTTTCAAATACCAAAATATACCTTCTACGCAACAAACCATCCAGACGGAAAAGCTCATGGCGGGACCGGTATCCTAATCAAAAACCGTATAAAACACTCGTTCCTCAACAGATTTGAAACACAGCACCTACAAGCAACTGCTATAACCGTCCAAACCAGCTGCGGCAACACTACATTGGTCGCCCTGTACTGCCCACCACGCTTCTCAATCTCTGAAAAGGAATTTACCGATTTCTTTAACACACTCGGAGATCGCTTCATTGCAGCAGGGGGACTATAACGCCAAACATACGCACTGGGGATCTCGCCTCGTAAATCCTAAAGGAAAGCAGTTGTACAACACAATAGTCAACCCTCTCAATAAGATGGATTGCGTCTCACCGGGTAGGCCTACTTATTGGCCCACAGATCCACAGAAAGTGCCTGACTTGATTGATT
Source organism: Drosophila insularis (assembly GCA_018903935.1). Taxonomy (NCBI): domain Eukaryota; kingdom Metazoa; phylum Arthropoda; class Insecta; order Diptera; family Drosophilidae; genus Drosophila; species Drosophila insularis. Next base: position 163,248 of record JAEIFP010001173.1, on the reverse strand, counting down.
TCGCAGTAACCAAGAGGATTCCACGTAATCGGATCACTGCGGAAACACTACTAGATTTAACTTCCGATCACTCTCCAGTGCTATTCACATTATTAACAAGACCTCAAGTACTTGATCGCCCATATAGGCTTACAAACAACAAAACAAATTGGCTTAAATTTAAAATGTACATGAGTGCCCACATTGACTGTTCGCTGAAACTGGATGCTGCAGAGGACATTGATATGTGCGTCTCTGCACTTGAGTCGATGATGGGAGCTGCAGCAAAGAGTATCTACTCCACATGCCTCTTCTTACACCAAACCTGTTGACAGGCCTACGAACCGGCGGATAGAACAATTAGCAACGGAAAAACGACGTCTAAGAAGAGAATGGCAGATTACTCGATCACCAGCAGCCAAAACTTAGCCTAAGGCAAGCTAATCGCAACCTCTCCAAGGCGTTAAGAAAAGAGGAAAGCTGGGCTCAAAGGAAATACATAGAAAAGCTCAGTCCAACCAGCACTAAACATCCTCTGTGGAAAGCCAACATCAAACTCATCTGTACTTCCCCCTCCGAACACATTAACGGATAGTGAGTACTCGGAACTCCAATCGGACGAGATCACTGCAGTTATTAAAAACCACATAAAGCCGAAAAAAAGCCCCTGGCCATGACCTAGTCACCACCGAAAATGATCCTAGAACTCCCTATCATTGCAATACAATATATCTGCAAACTGTTCAACGCTATAATAAAAATGGGCTACTTCCCAAGAACATGGAAAAAGTCCACTATTATCATGATTCCTAAAGTGGGAAAGGACAAAACCCAGCCATCATCCTATAGGCCAATTAGTTTGCTGCCATGTCTTTCGAAGCTTTTGAGAAAGGGTCCTGCAGATCCGCCTAAACTCATTTCTGGCATCGGAGAACACAATCCCTTCACACCAGTTTGGCTTCCGCGAAAAACATGGTACAATTGAACAAGTCAATCGCATAACATCCGAAATACGAACAGCATTCGAACTAAAAGGAATACTGTGCGGCTGTCTTTCTCGACGTTGCCCAGGCTTTCGATAGAGTTTGGCTGGAGGGTCTGATGTTCAAAATCCGGCAAAAACTGCCACAGTACACACACAAACTCATGGAATCTTACCTTTACAATAGGAAATTCGCTGTAAGATGTAATGGCTCCGTCTCCGCTGATTTTGAAATCAAAGCTGGTGTACCGCAAGGCAGTGTACTCGGGCCATTGCTCTACCTGCTGTACACTGCAGACTTACCAACGAGTTTTTAGGACTTACAACGTCCACTTTTGCCGATGACACGGCAATCCTTAGCAGATCCAAATGCCCAATACAAGCCTCTGCAAAACTAGAGGAACACCTTAAGGTGGTAGAGGAATGGCTAGCAACCTGGCGTATCCGGGTCAACGAGCAGAAATGTAAACATGTTACATTTACGCTTAACAGAAGAAACTGTCCAGCTCTAATGCTAAACAACGTACCAGTTCCTCAAGCCGTGGATGTCACTTACCTTGGCATCCACCTAGACAGAAGACTAACTTGGCGCAAGCACATCGAAGCAAAAAAGTCCCAGCTTAAACTGAAAGCGAGTAGCCTACATTGGATCATCAATGCTCGGTCCCCTCTACGTCTGGAGTATAAAGTCCTCTCTATACAACTCCGTACTGAAACCCATCTGGACTTACGGAGCCGTACTATGGGGAAATGCAAGTACCAGCAATGTCGATATTATACAAAGAGCGCAGTCGAAGATTTTAAGATCTATCACGGGGGCCCCGTGGTATACCTACGAAACGACAACATTCAAAATGATCTAAATATACCTAGCGTAAAATCTGAAATAGGTACTCAACAACTAAAGTATTCTGCGAAACTGGATGCACACCCAAATGTTCTTGCCAATTCCCTTACGCGAACTAATAATAGAACTCGTCTTAAAAGAAATTACAGACCAACCCAATAACAAGTGATTAGGGCCGCCTGCAATATCCCCAGGATTTATCTTAAGTACTAGTCTAAGAAAAATATCTCAAACTTGTTGTTAGGCTCTAATTTAAGGAGAATGATTACAACAAATATATATTAAACGTTAAAAAAAAAAAAAAAAAAAAATAAATACTATTTTGACAACAACACTTTGTTTAATAAAAATACAAAACAAATAGAAACTAATGAATGTATTTTGAATCGAATCCCAACCACTTGTAAATACACTAAAACATATAAAAATTTTCAAACTAATTACATTGAACCAAACATAATTGTAACATGGAATTTACCAAAAACTAAACTTAATCAAAATTGCGTAAACAACGACTTAATAATAGAAGGCAATAACATAATAAAAATTTACGATTGTGCCTTACAATTAAACGAAATATCAATAATAAATTCATTGCTTGATTATAGCCAAAGCATTTATGTAACAAACAATATCACCAGTCTAGAACCTATTTCCGTTATCCAAACAAAAGAGATAATTAACGAACACACCAAATATTATACTGTATTCCAAACTATTACATTAACCACTTTTATACTTACTATAATAAGTTTCATTACATACTTAATCTATAAGTTTAAGGCAATGCCACAAGAATATTAATTAAGCATTTTCGATCAAATAACAATCGTGCTCCCACAGAAAAAATCGAAACCCCAATTGTTGAAAAAATTGAATCCCAAATTATAAACAAAATTGATACTCCAATCTTTACAGCGGAGAAAAACCCCTCGCTATATCCCAATGTATCCGCCTGAGGACAGGCTTATTTTTTTATGTTGGGGAAGTCATATATCCAATTTCAATACCCAATAACTAATAAATTCTTCGCCCCCTAAAATTTATAACTTTAAACATCCGTTTTTTTTTATAAACACTTGGACACTTGCAATAACAATTGTCCCCCTTAAAATCAAAGCGTGTGAACGCTAACTCATAATTAAAACACAGGCCAATAAAATCCGTTTTATTCATAAACAATTGAACACTTGCAATAATAATTGTCCCCCAAAAATCAAAAGCGTGAGAACGCTAATTCAACATTAAAATTCGGGCCAATCAAATCGCATCAATATCGATCACGCCATTTAAGGGCTCACAAATTTAGCCTATAAATATTACTATAAGACATTTTTGTACTTCAGTTTTAAGTTTTTCGTTTAACGAATAAAGTCCCCGCTTTTAACTCTAACAAACAATATCTTTTTTTCCCCTTTTGGAAAGACCAGATATTTAATTATATATGCCTTTCTACAATGTTAAATTGCTAATTACCTGCTTTGGAAAAACTGACAAGACAGGTAAATGTTATTTAAGTTGATGAAAAATTTGTCCCAGTTGTAGGTTGGTCGTTTTTATTTCCGTTTACCTAATTGGATGTAAATATTAAGTTTTTTACCTAATTAATACGAAAAGGGTAATACCGATTTTTCATTCTACCTAGTTAATTCAAAAAATATAATGTAAAGAGCTAATTGTTCCTCTCGTTTGCGACAGTTTATTTTTAACTCCATAAGTGGAAGCACCTTAAATCCGGACTGAATAGTATTTGCCAATATAATTCAAAACAGTTTTATTTATTTGTGCAAAAATGTAGTTAAAAAATGAAGGAAAGACATGCTGAAAGACATGGGCGGTTCGTTCGAAAACGCTGGTACGGAGCTGATGGAAATACTTCAAGGAGATTTTATGTTAGTGTTAGTCAAGAGATCATTAAAAGCTTGGCTGTTATCTTGAATGTTATAAATTGAAGGAAAAGGAAAATGGAAAAAATTTGAGAATATACTTCAAAGACTGCTCAACTTTTGACTGAATTGTATCCGCAAAAAAAACTTACCCCAACGGTACAAAGGATTTTGGCTCACGGAAAGGATTTAATAGAATATCAGTGTTTACCAATTTGAGAGCTATCCGAAGAAGCACAGGAATGTAAAACAAGGACTACAAAAGGTTTAGATATGCTAATACAATAAAAAACTTCTCGTAAAACTTCTTACACAAAATGAAGACCTCTTTAACATGCTAGCAGCCTCTTCGGACCCACTTATTGCATCACTGAGACACTTGCGATCACGAAAGGAGCAACTATAGTCCCGAAATGTTGAGTTTATCAGATATTGATGTAAATATTGAAAATTATTTTGAAGAAAATCAGCCATCATTAGCAAATTTTCAAAATTAACCTAAAAAAATATCAAAGAAGCTAACATCGGCTGTGCCGAAGTTTATATACCCTTGCAGTCCATGGCCATAATATTTTTACATGTTCCAAACTCTTTTTCTGTATCTCAATTCATTAATGCACAGAACCTTTCAAATATCATTTCATTTTCTTCTTCTTCTTCCCCATCCCCTTTTACACGCAAACCGCGATTCGCACGCATACACATATAGTTTATGTAGCGTTGCGTCTGTATGTGTGCATGCGTGTGCTCTGTTGATTTGATGATGACGTATGTAGTAGACAGCAAGCCGAACCGATTTATATCGGCTGTAACTTGTGTTCTATTTATCCGATTAGATTCAAATTTTGGGATCTGAGATTTTGTATGAAATACTATCATATTGGTAAATTTCATGGCGATACTCCAATTTTTGGAAAAATGTTTCCTCCAGAGCTATATGATATAGTGGTCCGATTCTCCCAATTTTCATACTTTATTTTTCCCAGGTAATAAAAAGCCCCCAAAAAAATTTCATCCCGATAGCTCTTAAGATGCCTGATTAAAACGCATACGCACAGACGGACGGACAGACGGTCAGACGGACATGGCTATATCAACTCAGCTTCTCATGCTGATCAAGAATATGTATACTTTGTAGGGTCGTAAACGTCTCCCTCTGTGCGTTACAAACATCTGACCAATTTTATAATACCCTCTGCAAGGGTATAAACATGCTTGGAAATATTTTCTGACTTTGACCTTGAATATTACAGCACCACGAACACCCAGCACTTTTGACAAACATTTTTGAAGGTTAAGGTATTCTTAATCATATGCCTGTTAAATTTTTAGAATCGCTTTATTGGTTAAGAAGCTATGATTTTTCGAATGTAAAAGGCCCCACTGTGCGATGCTTCGCGACGTTATTAAAATTCCTATGAAATAAACAGCGCGGATCAAATGTTTCAATTAAGCTGTTCACACTTAAATTTGTATGGCAAACGTGTTGCGTTTGAAGCAAATTTGAACCTGGATAGTGTTGTTTGCAGTAATTTTCGTGTTTGAAGTGCGATTTTACGAAGATAGAAACAGAAATGGTTCTATCTTCGACGTATTTGATAAAACTGATTTGTGTTTGACAAACGCGTTTGTCATACAAATTTGAGTGTGGATACACAGCTTTACTCTGCGTGTGCCAAAGTTCCTTGGGAACCTTGACAAACGAAATAATTCTAGTTGGTCAGCGACCGCCGCTACGCACCTAAAATTCCTGTGAAATAAAAACTGCGCACATCAAAAATTTCAATTATTCTGCGTGTGTGTGTAACGAACGCAATAATTCTAGTTAATCTGCGACCGTCGCGAAGCAGCTAAAATTCGTTTGAAATAAAGAAACGCAGATCAGCCCTTTATTTAATGTACGATTGTCGCTTCAAGATCACTCTCCCTAAATCTAACAAACAGACAAGTCGTGGTTTATTTTTAATATCACCTTGCCAAGGATAAATAAATTCTCTGACAAATACATAAGTGAATTTTTGTTTTGTGTAACCGCGGTTCAAAACCCTGTGTGTGACAGACATACATATTACATACATGTAGGTAAAAAATTGATAAAATAATTTTTAAAAAATTTTTTTGTGAGTTGCCAAGTGGATGTAAAGTGTTGGTTTCAAAAAAATAAAAATAAAGTTTTAATATTTTGTGTCCGGGATTCAAATCTCCATCAGTGCATGATATAAAAATAAAGAATATCCGCTGAAAATTAAAATGGCAGGAACTCAAAAAATTAATTTGGAAGTCGAATTTTGCGTCCTCATTGGCGACATAAATAAATGAAAATTATAAAAAAAAAGAAAAAGAGAATAACATTTCATGGGCACTCGTGAACGTGCCGGTTGGCGGTCACCTACAAAACTAATTTTATGAGTGTCAAATCCACAGCGAGTGGCATGTTTATGAAAAAAAAAAAAAAGGATAGGCCCCAGTGGTGGTTCCCCCCCAACTTTTCCTTCCCCCCCCCAAGGCGGTCCTTGTTAGGGCTAAAAGGGATAACGCAGATCTCCCTCAACGGAAATAGGAGGCATCACGATAGACAGCCTTGCGACACTTAAAAATGAAAATATTCAAAAATTTAAAACAAAAAGCAAATAAAATTATTAATTAACAAAATAAAAAAAAAACTAAACACAATATGAAAAAAAGAACACATATATAAAGAATTAAATACATTAACGACAAAAATTTGTACATACAAACACTTATCCCATTTTTTATCTTTTCACATAGCACCATCGTTCTTTGGAGAATTTGGAGTCTTTGAAAAAGCAAGAGCTACAAATGCACTATTATACTTGGAGAAAAAGAAATGCTTACAACATTATCATATAAGATAATTAAATAACGGGTGAGTGAAGAAGTTGCTTTTTAGAAATTGTAATTCAAATTTATTTTTCGGACGAATTAAACAAAAACATACCCAATTAAAAATACTTTTAATTCAGCAATAAAGAAAGTTTGAAAACAAAATTTAATGATAAAAACTGAAAAGCATACCCAATTTTCTTCTGAAAATACATTATTGATTTTTTTTTGGGGGGGGGGGTTTTTTTTTGTGGGGGTGGGGGAGATAGTTGTTTTTTTTTTTATTTTCGTAGAGGGAATAATATAATAGGTTTGAGTTTTTTAAAACACAGAAGGGGACGTTTCCGACCCCATAAAGTATATATATTCTTGATCAGCATGAGAAGCTAAGTCGATATAGCCATGTCCGTCTGTCCGTCTGTCCGTCTGACCGTCTGTCCGTCTGTCCGTCGGTGCGTACGCGTTTTACTCAGCCATCTTAAGAGCTATCGGGATGAAATTTTTTTGGGAGCTTTTTTTTTACCCGGGTGAGATAAAGTATGAAAATCTTTGGGATCGGACCACTATATCATATAGCTCTAGAAGAAACATTTTTGCAAAAATTGGAGTATCCCCATGAAATTTACCAATATGATAGTAATAGATATAAAATCTCAGATCCCAAAATTTGAATCTGATCCGATAAATAGAACACAAGTTACAGTCAATATAAATCGGTTCAAACGCTGCCGGCAGCGCTGCTTGCTGCCTACTACTGCCATCATCAAATCAACAGAGCACACGCATACACACACAGACGCAACGCTACATGAACTGTATGTGTATGCGTGCCGTGCTTTGCTTAGAAAATGATGGAAGAAGAAAAACTTGTGGTAAAAAGAGAAATAATATTTTGTTTGTGTATTGATGAATTGAGTTGCAGGAAAAGAAATTTCAAAAAGGAAAAATATTATTGCCAAGTATACTGCAAGGGTATATAAACTTCGGCATAGCCGAAGTTAGCTTCTTTGATATTTTTTTCCTCTTTTCCTCCCAGTAAAATGCTGACAGAGAAATTTCACTTCACTTCTATGTATATTCAGGTATAAAATTCAACTAACTCTAGCTTACTTAAAGAGCAGGGCACCAAGCCCCGCTTGGTGCGAAGTGTGGGGAGTTCTTTTGTGGGGAGAGCGATGGGCATCATCGGGAGAGCGGCGCGAGGTGAAAGCTTCCGCCTACTTTAACCCTTGTGTTGCCTGGTTGGGCATAAACATGCTCCCCCTTGAAGGAGTGCAAGACCCAGGCAGTCTAATGGCACGCTCCGGACAGGGTCCAGCCAAAAACTGTGCGCATCGCAATTGGCCGCCCGCCAACCCCGGGTAGACTCCCTCCAACATGATCTCCGTGATCACATCCGCGCCCAGGATCAAAGACACTGACGACGGTCGGTAGAACGTATCATCCGCCAGGACGATGCCCTCGAACTTTTTGGCGATCTGCGGGTCCACCGGAGCGCTTGGAGTGCGGCAGCACAAGCCATCGACCACCTTCAGGATCGCCTCCAATCGCCATTCTTCACTGATTGGGGACCGGATCACTGCTGCCACCGCTTTCTCTGCCCCTATATTGACGGCTGTCAACTTAAAGGCCGTGGCCAGTGACGTCGCCATCGACGATACCGCAGAACAAGGGTCCACCAGGGCCCTCACGTCGAAGGTTTTCCCCCCGTCTCCAAGACGCACCATCGCCGTGGGCATCAGATGCGGATTGCGGTGCTGCAGCAGGGTGGTCAAGGTCAGTTTTGGATCGGAGGCTGGCGTTGGTGCGACCCTTCGTCTGGAGGACTCAGGGGTGACTCGGCGTACGACGGAGCTGGGAGTGCGTCGACGTGGCTGTTCATGGAAGTGGAGCAGCGTGTGGTGATCCTCCTCACATATTCGGCACTTATCACCGCTTAAGCAGCTTCCTCCGGAATGTTGGTGGGCCAGGCAATTGGCGCAGTACTTATTCGCAAGCACTGCCCTCATCCTCTTCTCCACATTCAGCCGCAGGAAGCGACGGCATCGCTTCAGAGGATGGATTCCGCGACAGACTCGGCAACGGAAGGACTCAGTTCCTCGCGAACATCTGCGCTCCTCTTTCGATGCCTGTACTGAACGCGGTCTCGGAGCCAAGGAAATGGGATCTAGGTTGACGAATATCAGGAAGCTGCCGGGACAGAAAAATGAAGAAAGCGGATTAATGTAGGACGATAGAATACACATATTACTACTGGGAGCTCGGCCCTTCTTAATTGGGAGGAAGGACCAAGTGCTGTACGCTACTGTAGTTTTACATAATGGGTTTGAATTCTTTCTTCTGGAGGAAGAAAGATCAACTTTGCGACGGGACGCTTCACAATGCCGCGAGCGGTAAGCAGTTCGACGACGCGGACATTGCCGTCACTGCCAGGGTGTGTTTGGTGGATTCGCCCGAGACGCCATTCATTAAATGGAAGATTGTCGTCTTTGAGTACCACCAGATCGGTTCACTTCAAGGTTTTTAGAAGGGAATCGCCACTTATTGCGCTTATGTAGCTCCTTCAGATACTCGTCTTTCCATCGGGTGCAGAAATGCTGACTCACGGCCTTCAGACGCTGCCACCTGTTAATGATAGACGGTGCCTGATCCTTGATTTCAGGTTCCGTCACGGATAGCAATGGACCGCCCACTAGGAAATGGCCTGGGGTCAAAGCTAAAGAGTCGGTGGGGTCTTCAGACATAGGAGAAATCGGCCGCGAGTTCAAACACGCCTCTACCCTAGCCAGCTGCGTAGAGAACTCTTCAAAAGTATACCTTTGGTTGGAGGTGGCCTTGTAGAACAGAGTTTTAAAACTCTTAACTCCCGCCTCCCACAACCCTCCCATGTGTGGTGCCCCGGGAGGGATGAAATGCCAGGACAGATTCTGATGGCTGTAGTGGGATAATTTTTTCTGCTGGGTAGAACTTAGGAAATCTTTTTCAAGCACTCTGGATGCACCTACGAAGTTTTTTCCGTTGTCGGACTGCACTTGCTGGGGACACCCTCGCTTCGATACAAAGCGAGCGAATGCTGCCAGAAATGCTTCGGTACTCAAATCCGACGTTGCTTCAAGGTAAATGGCTTTGGTGGAAAAGCAAACAAAGACACACACATATCCCTTTGATATGCGGCAAGCGAATATGATATGATGTCGAAAGGACCTGCGAAATCTATCCCGGTGGTCGTGAAAGGACGTGCGAAAGTAGTTCGCTGGGCCGGAAGGGTGCCCATTAGCTGTGATTGCAGCCTTCTTTTGTAAATCACACAGACTTTGCATGAATTGACCACCGATTTTACTAGATTCCGCAGTCTTGGAATCCAGTATCTCTGTCGGATGAGACGGACTACCAGTTGGCTGCCCCCGTGGAGAGAGATCTGATGCGTGAAAGGCACCAACAGCCGGGACAATGGACTTACTACTGGCAACAGAATGGGGTTACGCTCATCGTAACTAAGGGCCGCTGCTTGTTGCACGCGCCCACATGCTCGGATCACACCTTATGCGTCAATGAAAGGATTCAAATTGAGAATGGTGCTAGACGTGGGCAGAGATTTCTTCTGCTGTAGACACCGATGTTCCGTCGGAAAGTAATCACGCTGAGTGACTCGGATCAACGCCTGGAGTACTTGATTGATCTCGCTAGAGGTCACCTCCCCGGAGTAATCGTTTGGGAGTTTACGACATCTTCTGCCGAAGCGGATCACATATGCTATCACTCGTAAGGCACGTGCCAGATTGGAAAAACGAGATAGTATCTCGTTGGCTGGCTTAGCGATCGCGACGTGGACCTTCACTACCCGCTTCTCCAAGTTAGTGTCTAGTGGGAGTGGTGTCATTTGTTGCCGTCACAATTTTTGCTACCCGATTTGCGACAAACGTTGTCCATGTGCAGGGTGGCTTATTTAACCACGACAGTACGACGGTGGAATCTGACCAATAAAAAGCCTCCGCATTATCAACTGGAAGTTGCGGAAGAACTGCAGCTGCCAGTTCAGCTAAAAGTGTGGCTCCGCATAATTCAAGGCGGGGCAATGAAACCGTTTTAACCGGGGCTACTCTAGATTTCGCTGCAAAAAGGCAGCATGATATGCCTTGGTCATTGCTAACGCGCACGTAAATTGCGGCACCATAAGCCCGCTGTAACGCATCGCAAGAACAATGGAATTGGATGTCGGAATTTTGGTCATGAAGAACCCATCGTGGAATTAGTATCTGGTCAAGGAAGGAGTAGCTCTTTGTAAAATCCTGCCACCTGGGATGGAGTTCACTGGGCAATTGATCATCCCACCCTAGCTCTTGTAGCCACAGCTCTTGCATAAACACCTTGGCTTGAATCACAAAGGGAGCCAGCCAGCCAGCGGGATCGAATAACTTGGCGATATGCCCGAGGACTTCTCGCTTAGTATAAGCTGACTTGACATCTTGGGGGAGATGACAAAAAAAACTCATCCGTAGTCGCTTTCCATCGGATTCCCAGTGTTTTCGCTGTGCTAGCCTCTTCCATATCGAGGAAATCAGCATTCAGTAAATGACTCTTTGGAATGCAACTGAGCACGCTCTTCACATTCGATGTCCACTTGAACCAAGAGCGTCTTGAAGTTCATTGACCATTGCGATTGCCGTTGCTTCATTATGAGCCCCTGCCAGGACATCATCGACATACATATAGGACTTGATAATATCGCTAGCCAAAGGAAATTTGGATTGTACATCACTTGCGAGTTGCTGAAGTACTCGGATGGCTAAGAACGGAGCACAGTTAATGCCAAACGTGACGGTATTCAGCTCGTAATCACCAAGTTGCCCCTCTTTATTTCGGAACAGGATCCTCTGAAATGGCGTATGGATTTGATCGACCATAATTTGGCGGTACATTTTTGTGATGTCGGCATTGAAAACTACTCGGAAAAAACGCCACTTGAGAATCTGAGTAGTGAGATCGGACTGAAGTACCGGACCAGAGTAAAGTATGTCGTTGAGACTTACTCCGTTGGTGGACTTGCTAGAGGCGTTAAAGACTACCCGTACCTTTGTTGTGGTGCTGTCGGGCTTGAAAACCGCATGGTGTGGCAAATAAAAATTATTATTAGTGCCGTCAAATGGAACCTGACGCATGTGGCCCAAGTCCAAATATTCTTGGATGACGGCGTCATACTCAGTTTTGGCCGGAATATTTTTAAGGAGCCGACTTTCGTTTTTTAGGAACTGAGCCAATGCCCCTGGTCTGGAATGACCAAGGTTGATGTTGGTTGGATCTCGAAACGGAAGTGAGACCGTATATCTCCCCGAAACATCTCTTCTTGTGGTCTTCTGGAAATTGACCTCGCAAACAGAGTCAGAATCTTCTACCGGTTTGCCCGGTAGATCCTCCACCTCCCAAAACCTTGTGAGAAGAGTTTCAAGTCCCTCCTCTCTGCTAACAGCGACCCTCGTGGTGAACGCGGCACATGAACTAACGGGGACCACTTGCAACGGGCCTGAAATGACCCAACCGAATCTCGTCTCTTGAGCCATTAAAGATCCGCACACTTCGGTCTGGATGCCGGAAAGAGTCACCGGTGGTATGACATCAATGCCAAGGTGTAGATCGATCTTTGCCTTTAATCTGAAGGAGGGGTCGGCTAGAGGAATATTGGGCATTCCTTCCAGTGTGGCTTGGGCTATCGTACATGACGGCATCTGGACTGGAGGTCCATGCGATGACCGAATGCTTATGTGACAGACCTTCAAGGTTCTATTGACCTTTTCGTTAATGCCTGTCACTTCGGCCCTGACAGTCTGGAATGGTAACTTCATGAGTCGGAACATTCTTTCGGATATGAAATTGGCTTCCGAAGCCGGGTCTAATAGCGCCCGTGAAGCATGAGTAGTGCCCTTGTGCCAAAAGTCCACGATGGCTGTACCTAGCAACTTATCTCGTGAGGACCTTGCCTCAGAGGTAAAGTAAGTCCGGACAATATTGTGCGAACTGGGCTGAGCTGGGCCCGGCGTTGGATTATTCTCCGGTCGGGCGTCCTTGTGCAAGAGCGTATTGTGACGCCCCTTGCACGTGAAGCAATTGTGCTGACTCGGACAATCTTTTACTTGTTGTCCTCTTGCGAAACAGTTCAGACAAAGGGACTTTTTCTTTATGTATGCCACCCTCTCTGGCACCGGCATCTGAAGAAAGCGGGGACATCGGCGCACCGGGTGATTCTGCTTCATACAGAGATCACAGGACTTTGGTTTGGTGGTCACCTTGGCTTTAAATGTATTAGCCTTTCGGGTGGCTGGAAATGGATTTCGCGCTTGGATGGATTTCAACCGCTTCGAGCGTACGAAACCGCTCGGTTAGGAAATCGTCCATCATTTGCCACTCTGGAATGGCAGTCTTATCTCCAAGAGATTGTTCCCACAGTAAAAGGGTGTTTTTCGGCAATTGAATAAAACAGGAAAATACGAACATGCCACCCCACAGTGCTCTAAAACGCGAATTGATGCAGAGCATTCTGGTGATCTTGCAATGCCTTTCCGGACTCTTGGTAAATTTGAGGGGAAGTCAAGAAGTGCACGGAATTGGCTGTGCACGATAAGTCGCTTACTTTCAAAACGCTGTTTGAGTGCATTCCATGCCGTTTCAAAACCATCATTTGTAAGCGGGAATTTTGCTACAATGAGGTTGGCTTCATTTTCGCTAGGAGATGGTACAGCTTTTCAACGGGGGAAATTCGTGAATCGCTTATGTAGATGGCTGTAAACAAGTCACGGAACGTGGGCCATTTTAAGTAATCTCCCGTAAAGACTTCTGTGTCAATGGGTGGCAATCGACAGCCTCGTTCTGCTGGTGTAGCGGTAGGCGCATGACGGTTCGGAGGAGTAGGAGCAGACCCTTCATGGATGAGCTCGTTTAATCGAGCCGTGCATCGCTCGTAAACTTGATAGCATTTGTCATATTTAGCTTGGATGGCTAAATCTTCAGAGTTATCGTCTTTACATTCTGTGAGTGCCTCGCATTTCTCATATTCCTGCTCGACCTTCTCCCACAACGCTTGAACTCGATCACGATGGACTTGGATACGCTGACCTCGGACAGTGAAGTGACGTGGGTGTCGACTTCAAACTGAATTAGTTTATCGCAAATGGAAACAAACTTCTTCAAAGCCATGGTGGAAGCAGCTAAAACTCTTTTGGTTTCGGACCGAGTGGCTCTTGGGGCGGTTACCGAAATCTGTGGAAGTGGTACCAAGAATTTGACCTCTTTTTGGCTTGCTCGTCGTGGCTCTGACGTGGCTTGCTGAAAGGTCGTGCTCGATGGACGAGAGAGGGTCTGAAATGCTCGGGAGGGAGGAGTAGTAGGGCTGGTACTCCTCTGGCGCTGACCTGAAGCAGCAATTGAGGATTTGCTCGGGGATGCAGTGTTCTCAGCTGCCTTCTCGTCCTTTGACGGTCTCGTGCTCATAGCCCCAGCGAGTGGCGGTTATAAAGTGGTGAGCTGGTTTGGCACGCCTTGAAAATTAGCCAAAAAGATCAACTGGAACGTTTGGGAAAAACTGGTACACTACCAAACCACTTAAAGAACGGCTTTGAAACGCCTTGAAATAGATTGAAAATCCAGAAACGAGCTGGCACGTTTGGAATGACTTGGAACACTGCCAAAAAAACCCTAGGAGCGGCTTGGAATTCAAATATAACTACAAAGATGCGACTTGGAACGGGTGGAACCACTTTGGAATTGAAATAGAACCAAAGATACGACTTGAAACGAGTGGAAACACTTTGGAATTGGAATAGAACCAAAGATACGACTTGAAACGAGTGGAAACACTTTGGAATTGGAATCTAACTCCAAAGATACGACTTGGAACGTGTGGGAATACTTTGGAATTGCAATATAACTCCAAAGATGACACTTGGAACGGGTTGAAACACTTTGGAATTGGAGTCTAACTCCAAAGATACGACTTGGAACGTGTGGGAGTACTTTGGAATTGCAATATAACTCCAAAGATGCGACTTGCAAACGCGTGGAAACACTTTGGAATTGGATTCTAACTTCAAAGATGCGACTTGGAACGCGTGAAAACCGAATAAACAAAAGCGCGGAACACAAATTTTTAATAATTAAATATTATTCGATCTTTCCCTCAACGTGACCCTTCAACATATATACCCTACAAAGTGCCTGCCAACCTAGGGTAGACAGCACAGCTACTTTTGGTCGTTTGCTTTGTGCCGGTCTTTGGCACATGAGCTTGCAGCTGTGCTGGTATACTGCAGTTAAGCGGTACTTATGTATGCACGTATGTATGTATGTATATAGGCTGCAAGGGGTAGCGGGATTTTGTTCGCGGTGATGGAAAAATATATTTGTGTGCGAAAAAAAATTAGAAATTTTTTGTGGAATATATGTATGGATATGTATATGAGTATCAATATGTAAAATTTTATGTATGGAAAAAAAATATGTATATGTATATGGATATGAATATATGTATATATGTAAAATTTTATGTATGGAAAATTATGTATATATATGTATGTGTATTTAAAAGAAATTTTTTCTTTTTTTTTTTTTAAATATGGCAATATGGAATGGCGGTATGCAGAGGTGTGAATGGATCGGATTTATTTATATAAATTAATTTTTTTTTTTTTTTATATATTCTTCTGCTGTGTCTAACCGATATGCCCAACTTTATAGGGTGTCGCGGGACACCAGAAATGTCTAAGTGTGGCTTTTTATACGTGAGAGGGTGGTTCACTTTCGTTTTTTTTTTTTTCTTTAAAATCTTTATTAGCTGTATTGAAAATTTTCTTCTCTTCGTTGGAACCACCTTTCACTGCGCGCACACTTTTCCCAGGAGTGGACTGTATTTGCACAAAACCTTTATTTTTGGATTTAATGTAGCACTGGATAAATTTGTAATTTTTTGTCACATTCACACACTCTGCTTGCATATACATATATTGCATGTATATATTTTATATGTAGATCACTTTTAATTTCGTAGGTTTGATTCACTGCATACATACATACATATGTGTTAATATTTTTTTGAAATTGCGAAAAAATATATATTGGACATAGGCAAATAAAATGTGGCGCCTTATATACTTGGCCTATATATGCCAAAGTGCGAGAAAAAAAACTTGAAGTGGGCGAACCAATATGTCGCCTTATGTACTGGACACATATATATGTATGAAAATTTGGGGACCAAGATTTTCTCTCCTTTGAGGAGGAAAAATTTGCGCGAAAGTAATTTTACTTTGATTAGGAGAATCAAGGGCAACAATTATATGTATGTGAGTATGGGTACGGATGCTGGAGGCATGTACATGTACTCATATACCTATAATTTGGAAAAAATTACTTAGCTTGAAATATGGATGAAATTCCACCGATGCTAATGGTTCGAGAGGATCTTAGTATCCGGCTCGAAGGACCAAATGTTTCTGTAGGGGGTCGAACTTCCTTCTGGTTTGGGGCAGCTAGATGAATTTTCCCTTTTTTCTCTTTTCCTCCCAGTAAAATGTTGACAGAGAAATTTCACTTCACTTGTATGTATATTCAGGTATAAAATTCAACTAAGTCTAGCTTACTTAAGAGCAGGGCACCAAGCCCCGCTTGGAGCGAAGTGTGGGGAGTTCTTTTGTGGGGAGAGCGATGGGCATCATCGGGAGAGCGGCGCGAGGTGAAAGCTTCCGCCTACTTTAACCCTTGTGTTGCCCGGTTGGGCAAAAACAATTGAAATAAACTGAAAAAAATTTATTTTTTTTTAAATTCTTAAAATCAAAAAACTGAACAAAATTTATTAAAATCAAAAATCAAGTTGGAGAGCAGAAATAAGTACAACTGGAACAATGGAAGAAATCAAACAGACAATTACTTGTTTGATAGAACAATTGGCAGTGTTGACCGAGGAGCTAAAAAAGCAAAAGGAGAAAGTAACAATCTTAGAAGATTGGCGTGGGGCATGGGGAAACTAGGCGTTGGGAATCTGTGGTCGAAGTGGTTAACCCACCCGCTCGGGCAGTAAACGAATTTGACCTTTGTAACCCTCCCCGATTGCGTAAAGGAGACCGAAATAATTTCAGGTGAAGTCTGTAAGTTTTCCTCGTGGATACGAAGAGCAGATATAATCACACAGGATTATCAGGTAGTCAGGGACAAGCCTATGTATAGGGCAGTAAACGAATATGACCTTTGCAACCCTCCCCGATTGCGTAAAGGAGACCGAAATATTTTCAGGCGAAGTCTGTAAGTTTTCCTCGTGGATACGAAGAGCAGATATAATCACACAGGATTATCAGGTAGTCAGGGACAAGCCTATGTATAGGGCAGTGGTTCTCCATCTGAGATCCAAAATACGGGGCGAAGCAGATGAGATGCTCTACATATGCAACGTACCCAATGATAGTTGGGAGGAAATAAGGGCGGCATTAGCCTCCCATTATGAGGACAAACGAGACCTAGGAACTTTGGAATACCAAATGAGTGTGATAGTCCGAAATAACTCGACTCTAGAAGCATATTATTCCCAGATCAACAAGCATCTTTCACTTATTATAGAAAAGCTTAAGAACGAGAATTACACTAGGGACGCTCTTGAGGCGTTAATGCATTCGTACCGCGAAAGGGCCTTGCGCGCATTTTTAAGGGGATTGTGACCACAATTATCGGCTTTGGTAACAGTTAAGCACCCAAAAACGTTAGGAGAAGCTTATTCTACAGCCCTAGAACTGGAAACCGTTATTTCAGCTGGCAAGTCCTCCCTACTTTCCCAGCCATCAAATTCAAAGAAAAACGCGATCGAAGATCAAGAAAATTTTATGAAAAAGGCCTATCCAGCGTACCCTACATAGAATACATTGATGCAGATGGAAAAGTGCGACAGTTTCTAATCGACACTGGCGCAAACAAAAACTTCATTAGTCTAGATCATTCAGAGGGTGCTATTCAACTACAAAAGCCCTTCTTAATACAAACAGCAAATGGACCCATCAAAATTTCACAATTCCTCAATGGACCTTTCTTCGCTCCTCTGGGTAATAATATTCCACTAACCTTTCTTTACTCTTCCTAATTTAAAAAGCTTCGATGGCATTATAGGAGATGATACACTAAAAAAATTTAAAGCGAAAATTGATAGTGAAAACCCGAATCAAAGCAACAATTCGGACTAATACCCAAAATCCCATTTATTCTAAATTCTATCCCTCTCCGGTCAACATGGGGGACGAGATTTGTTATGTTTACATTGATGACATAATTGTTTTCAGTTCTACTTATGAAGAACATTGGCATAACCTCAGGGCAATATTTTCAAGGCTTCGTGAAGCATCCCTACGAGTAAATTTGGAGAAGACACACTTCCTGAAAATCAAATTGAATTCCTGGGCTATTTTGTCACATCTCAAGGGATTAATGTAGATAGGAAAAAATACCGCGTCCCACCAATCTGAAGCAGCTCAAATCCTTTTTAGGCATGACATAATACTACAGAAGATTTGTCAAAGATTATGCGAAAATTGCTAAGCCCCTAGCAAATCTCACCAGAGGGAAAAAAGATCAAATCAAGGCCAAATAATCCCAGAAAGTTTTCATTGAGCTTGGACCACTGGAACTAGAAGCGTTTAAAGACCTTAAGACCCATCTTTCTTCAACGGAGGTTTTAGCTTTCCCAGATTTTACAAAACATTTTCATCAGTAGGATGTTACCACCGATGCATCGAACTTTGCTCTCTGCGCCGTGTTGTCTCAGGTTACCTCAGGAGAAGATCGTCCTATAGGTCAGATCGCTTGACAAAACTTAAGAAAATTACACCACCATTGAAAAGGAGATGTTAGCCATTGTTTGCCTCTGGACAACCTACGAACGTTCCTATATGAAGCTGCCTCCATAAAAATCTATACAGATTACCAGACGCTTACGTATGCAATAGGAATTTCAATACAAAATTGAAACGTTGAAAGGCGAAGATTGAAGAATATAGTCATGAGCTGATCTATAAACCGGGCAAGGCAAACGTGGTTGCAGATGCGTTACCGCGTATCCCCCATGCCAGCGACCAGTCGGACACGAATCTATTGATCCTCCATAACACAGATTCGTTGGCCACAATGCACATTGGACAACAAGACGCCTCTGACCTTATTCCCCATATGGAGGTCCCCATAAATGTTTATAGAAACCAGATTATTTTCGATCCATCGCGATATGTCTATTGTTGTATTAATCCACACCACGGCTTTAAGTGTCAACTAGTCCCACTGATAACATTGACCACTTCAGAGGTAACTAGTTTGCTTAAGATTTACATCAATCCATCTGTATAAAAATACCCGAGACCCATTTACAGCTCCTTCAAACATGTTACCTAGGTTTATTTAAGTCCTACAATCTTAGGGTCACACAAAGACTGGTAACTGATTTAATAGGCGAAGACGAGATTCTGGATAACGAACATCGCAGAGCCCTTAGAAACCCCAAAGAGGTCAGCTGTTAGAACGATGTAATTTCCCAAAAATGGCAAATAAAATAAAAGCGTTTACGGCAACTTGTCAGATCTGCAATGCATACAAATATGACAGACACCCCAATAAGCCCTCTCTACAGCAACCCCCGTACCGAGCTATCCGTGCAAAATTCTATACGTGGACGTATTCATGTTGGAGAAGCACAAGTTTCTTAGTTGTATAGATAAATTTTCCAAATTCGGCAAGCTTTTCCCTCTAGAATCTAAATCGGCTTTTAAACTTAGAAGAAGTGCTTTACTACTTCACGTCACCTAAGATTTTTGTAATGGACAATGAGCGGGGACTCTTTTGTCCAACAGTTCATAATTACCTAAGATCATTGGAAATAGAAGTATACCACACGACAAAGCAGCGAAGCGGAGTAAACGGTCAAGTCGAAAGATTTCACTTAACATTCTTAGAAATCTACAGGTGTTTAAAATAGAGATTTCGTTACTTAAGATAACATTTGAGGTTGATCGAACGTCGACAAGAACTTGCCATTAATAGACAAGTTAAAAACGAATTATCAAAGAAGCTAACATCGGCTGTGCCGAAGTTTATATACCCTTGCAGTCCATGGCCATAATATTTTTACATGTTCCAAACTCTTTTTCTGTATGCACAGAACCTTTCATATATCATTTCAATTTCTTCTACTTCTTCCCCATCCCATTTTACACGCATGCCGCGACTCGCACGCATACACATATAGTTTATGTAGCGTTGCGTCTGTATGTGTGCATGCGTGTGCTCTGTTGATTTGATGATGACGTAGTAGGCTGCAAGTTGCACCGATTTATATCGGCTGTAACTTGTGTTCTATATATCCGATCAGATTCAAATTTTGGGATCTGAGATTTTATATATAATACTATTATATTGGTAAATTTTATGGCGATACTCCAATTTTTGCAAAAATGTTTCGTCCAGAGCTATATGATATAGTGGTCCGATTCTCCCAATTTTCATACTTTATTTTTCCCAGGTAATAAAAAGCAACCAAAAAAAATTTCATCCCGATAGCTCTTAAGATGGCTAAGTAAAACGCATACGCACAGACGGACGGACAGACGGACATGGCTATATCAACTCACCTTCTCATGCTGATCAAGAATATATATACTTTATAGGGTCGGAAACGTCTCCTTCTGTGCGTTACAAACATCTAACCAATTTTATAATACCCTCTGCAGGGGTATAAAAACCCATTCAGTACGCTGAAGGGGAAACATAAAAATAAGCAGATCAAGGGTAAGGAAAAGAAGTTATACAGCAAAGAAGTGCAGGAAAATAGAAAAGTGACAGTTCATACTAAGTCTGGTGAACTCTTTCACAAGGCGCACATTAAATCTAACCGTAAGCGTCCATAATTCGCATATTTGGCCTTAATATTATTAATTTTTCGTTGTTGCTGCTTTTCTATGTTTTTCTTTGGGTGTGTCGCGGTAAACAATTTTTCGAAATCATTACACAGGCCGACATGATTTTTGGTGACGTTAATTTGAGATGTGTCCGTAACTACGCTGATTCTGACTGCATACTCGGTTTTTGCCCATCACGTCCAGATTTTGTGAAATTAGGGGATTTGGGATTGGAAAATAGGAACTATAATACTATAGAAAGTTACAATTCTTTTGTTTTTACATTTTTAACAAATTTTAGAATATTTTATTTAAGAAAAAGAGCTCTTGTTTGCAAACATTACTAAAAAACAATTTGTTAGATGCATAGGATTCCTTTAAATTCTTTAAAATTAAAAAGCAGCAAATTCTTCAAATCGCTATAGAATACCTTATGGTTCAAATTTTACTTATTTTAGATCCATATCCAAAGTGTATGATTTTATGCATTATATCAAAGAAATACATCGTTGATATTTTGTAAATTGCTTTTAAATTTTACCTTTTATATTAATAGGTTAAAATAATACCGTTTTCAGTATAACATTATGTTTATATTTTTCAATAAAATATTGCAAATGAGGTAATGTTGAATATTTTCAACACATATTTTTTGAAAACCTGACGTGATGGACAAAAACTAAGAGACCACAAACCTGGTAAATAATAATAAACAATACCATTTAAGAAAAGTAACCTAATATTTTAAGTAATATTTAATGTCTCCAACAACAAAGATGCCCACTATACAACAGTCTGCTAGAGCTCATTTCTTCAGCTCCTATTATCCCAAAGCTCGCTCGAACCGTTGACCTGCGCCATACCAACTTTACAATTAAGGATGCAAGACAAAATCTGCTCTGATTGCGGATAGCTATGCTGACAAGACATCAAATGGACTTGGCAAAATGTAAACCGTTGTCCTATGCCGACCCAGAACCTATCGATTGGGCTTTCCTGGAAAACATTGCTGCAGCAGCATCAGCAGCAGCATCAGCCGCAGCATCAGCCGCAGCAGCATCAGCAACAGCAATATCAGCAGCGGCATCAGCAACAGCAGCGTAAGCGGCTGCAGCAGCATCAGCCGGAGCATTAGCGGCTGCAGCAGCAACAGCAGAATTAGCGGCTGCAGCAGCCACAGCGCCAGCCCCAGCAGCAGAGCGGCAACCAGCAGGAGGAGCAGCAGCAGCGGGAGTGTGGGCAGAACTGACCGAGAGGCCGAGGCCTTCGGTTGCTGGGTGGAAAACATCCGAAGGATGTGGGAGGAGAAAATAAACAATTATAACGTGAGATCGAACCAACGTCCGAATAAACTTATTTCTGGCTTCGGAAAACACAATACTTTCACACCAGTTCGGCTTCCGCGAAAAACACGGGACATTTGAACAAGTCAATCGCATAACATCCGAAATACGAACGAATACTCTGCGGCTGTTTTTCTCGATGTTGCGCAGGGTTTTGATAGTGCTCATTGCTCTTCGCCGCTCACTGCTGTTCACCCGGCGGCGTGAACATGCCGCCCCCCTTGCAACATGTTGCAATTGTCACCCTGGACAAATATAAGATGGGGGACGGCAACGTCCTGGAGCGGCTAGATTCTACAGGAGCCGAAGACGACCCATCCGAACACGGTGCTTTGGGCTGCGGGAGTACCGCTACGACCGGGCACACAGCCTGGGTGGACGACCTCAGGATACAGTTCCGCCCCGAGCATAAGCGACACCGACGCCGGCCGATAAAAATTGGGATCGGCCAGGATCAGAGTGTATAGTTTTCCACGGTCCGACGCCGACACTTCCCGGATGAGCAGATCCTCTTCTACACGAAAAATGATGTTCCGCCGGAACGTAGGATCTGACCTCGATTCGACGACGGCCGTACACGCTTGGTCGACACTGACCTTGGTCACGGTCAGCCCCAGAGGGACAAGGGTCTCAAAAGACTTCGATCCTTTCCCCAACCGCATGACTGTCGTCGTCCTGGATATTTTTTATTAAAATCTTTATATTGGAGTATTTGTGGGCTAAATAATTTGTTTTTTAGGTATTCAAAAGCTGCTTCACAGTTTGCATCATAGTTAAATTCTACAGTTTTCCTAGATAATCTATTGATAAATTGTGCATTGTATGCAAAGTTTGGAATGAATCTACGGTAGTAATTACAGAATGCTACAAATCTTTTGGCTTCGTCGCCATTCTTGGGAGTTGGGTAATCTAGAATCGTTTTGAACTCGCTTTCGTCTGGTAAAATTCCATTATTTGTGCATTTGTGTCCTAGAAAAGTAACTTCATGTCTGAAGAAAGAGCATTTGTCTGGGTGCAATTTTAGGTTGTATTTTCGGCAGGTTTCAAAAACATCCCTTAAGTTTCTGATCATGTGACTGGAATGCAAGGGACATCATTCTTTGAAACGAGTTTGGTGCAATTTTTAATCCGTATGGTAATCGCTTGAATCTGAATGAGCCCTTATCTGTGGAAAATGATGTTATGTCCCGAGATTTTTCTTCTAATTCTACTTGATGAAATCCTGACATTAAGTCTAAACAAGAGAAGTATTTAGCGCGTCCCAGCTGGTCAAGGATATCGTCCATTCTGGGTAGTGGGAATGTATCCGCTACTAATTGTTTGTTAATTTTTCTATAATCAACTACCAATCTCCACCGTTTCTCCTTGCTGCCAGGTAGCGACTTTTTAGGAACCAATAAAATCGGACTATTGAACTCAGACATTGATGGTTCAATAATATCATCATTGATCAATTTGTCCACTTGTTTATTGATTTCGTTTTTTTGACTGCGTGCTATCCTGTAGTTTTTGGTGTAGACTGGTGTTGTGTCTTTGAGTCTTAATTTTTGCTTATAGAAATTGTTGGACGATATTTGTTCAGATTCTATTGCGAATATATCATCAAATTCTGAGCATAATTTATGTAGAGGTTCTTTCACGAAGTCGGAAAAATGGGGTGCTAGCTTGTTCATTATTATGGATTTATGTTTTGAATCATGTTGTTTGTCTAGTTTTAAGATTTCATAATCGGACAGTTTTTCATTTAATAGGTTTATATTTGTAATTTTCACGTCTGTGTTGTAGTATTTAATATTTGAATGTTTTCTGGGTTATCTTTTACAGCTGGTTTATCTTGAATGTCTTCTGGGTTATCTTTTACAGCTGGTTCTTCTGTGTCTTTTGCTACTAGAGGTTCAAAAGTTGCTTCTAGATTCGAATCTACCGGTATTGTGAATTTTATATTATGTTTTGTTGCTATACTTATTAGTTGTTTATTTAAACTGTATATTAGCTCAGTGAAGTTTTTACTGCTTGATTCATTGCATATGTCTGTACTGCTAGTTTTTATTCTATTGTAAATCCTATTGTCGAAGACAGTTTCAAGGTGCTTATTTATGGTTCTAGGGTGTATATAAATTGTTTTATTTAGGCACTTGTATGCTTTCTGAAATTTTTCTTTCAATATTTCTATGTTCTGGTCCATTGAAATTTTGTTACTTTTTGGTTTTATCTTATTTTAATTCCCTTAAAATAATTTTGTTCTCTTAATATTTCATTTTCTGATTCTTCTATTTTTTTTTCTTTGTAATTTTTTTTTCAAATTGTTTAAAATTCTATTTTCTTCTAATATTTAATTATTTCCAAAAAAAAAAAATTTTGTAATTTTTCTTATAAGGTATTTAGACTTCGTTATTGGGCAGTTTTGATCTTGTAGAGCTTGCTGCGATCAGAAAGCTTTATATGTGCTTGCAAGCTTTGTGAAATTTACTTGAGCTTTTTTTTTTTGTTTTTTAGAAGCTCGCTTTGATCGTGGCGAGCTTTACAACTGTGCTTATGTTGTTTGTGCAATTTTGAGTGCACATGGTTGACATGTGCTCTTTGTTAGGGTATGTTGGGGTATATGCGGCTGATTGGAATTTAATTTTTAATTGTATAAATATATGTTTTTTTTTTTTCAATTATGTATATATGCATATGTATATGTATATATGGGTATATATGTATTTTCTCTTTTTTCTTTTTTTTTTTCTAGGGTATTTTTGGCAATGATAGACTTATTCAAGAAAATTTTTTCGGACAATATATTAGTTTTTTTTCATTTTATTTTTTCTCTATTTTGTTAGTAATTTTTTAATTAATTAATTATTTATAGTGGCAGCGCAAAAATCGCCTCTTGCCACAAAGGTGCCTACATATGATAGCACACTTTTTGTTTTTTGTTAAATTTTTTTGTTGTTTCTGCATCTGCTGCTGTTGCTGCTCTCGCCTGTTTGGTCCTCTGGTGCACTTTTTCCAGCTCATCAATTTTATTCCACAGCTTGCATGCTTCCGCCCAGGGTGGTGGCGGATCGTTGTTGATTTGGGCCAGTAGGGCCGCCCGCTGTTTCCGGAACCGGACCTGGTGGCCGCCTCGACGCTTGGCCGTCAGTGCGTCCTCTTCTCTCCTCCTTCTAGCAAGGTCTGCTCATGCTGCTGGTTGCCTGGCCCGGTACTCTTCTATGCTTAGCGGCCGTGGGCCGTCCAGTGGGCACTCCTCCAATGCCTTCTGGAGCGCTTCCTTTGTATCCTTTGGCATTTGTTAATGTGGTCTGTCCTGATTTTTTTTTGCCTTTTTTTTTCTTATGGCAAGTAATTTTTTTTTTTATTATTATTATTATTGCCTTTTTATTTATTGCCAATGTTAGGCAGGATCGCCATGAAATAGGCGAAGGCAAGGTTTGACTTGAAGTGATTTATTGGGGCCGCAAGCCCGGTATTTATAGGAGAACATTTACATTGGTCTTATGGCTAGTGTCCTTAACGGTACTTAAAGCTAAACATTATGCTTAAGTTCTAATTACGTATAATCTGTTCCTAAAAGTATGTGGCCTATGTGCTATTCCTAAAAGTATACTACAGTTGACCGAGGAGCTAAAAAAGCAAAAGGAGAATGTAACAATCTTAGAAGATTGGAGTGGGGCGTGGGGAAACTAGGCGTTGGGAATCTGTGGTCGAAGTGGTTAACCCACCCGCTCCGGCAGTAAACGAATATGACCTTTGCAACCCTCCCCGATTGCGTAAAGGAGACCGAAATAATTTCAGGTGAAGTCTGTAAGTTTTCCTCGTGGATACGAAGAGCAGA
Organism: Drosophila insularis; assembly: GCA_018903935.1. Lineage (NCBI taxonomy): Eukaryota > Metazoa > Arthropoda > Insecta > Diptera > Drosophilidae > Drosophila > Drosophila insularis. The sequence continues at coordinate 137,637 of JAEIFP010001173.1, read as the reverse complement.
TATAATCACATAGGATTATCAGGTAGTCAGGGACAAGCCTATGTATAGGGCAGTGGTTCTCCATCTGAGATCCAAAATACGGGGCGAAGCAGATGAGATGCTCTACATATGCAACGTACCCAATGATAGTTGGGAGGAAATAAGGCATTAGCCTCCCATTATGAGGACAAACGAGACCTAGGAACTTTGGAATACCAAATGAGTGTGATAGTCCGAAATAACTCGATTCTAGAAGCATTTTATTCCCAGATCAACAAGCATCTTTCACTTATTATAGAAAAGCTTAAGAACGAGAATTACACTAGGGACGCTCTTGAGGCGTTAATGCATTCATACCGCGAAAGGGCCTTGCGCGCATTTTTAAGGGGATTGTGACCACAATTATCGGCTTTGATAACAGTTAAGCACCCAAAAACGTTAGGAGAAGCTTATTCTACAGCCCTAGAACTTGAAACCGTTATTTCAGCTGGCAAGCCCTCCCTACTTACCCAGCCATCAAATTCAAAGAAAACTGCGATCGAAGATCAAGTAAATTTTATGAAAAAGGCCTATCCAGCGTACCCTACATAGAATACATTGATGCAGATGGAAAAGTGCGACAGTTTCTAATCGACACTGGCGCAAACAAAAACTTCATTAGTCTAGATCATTCAGAGGGTGCTATTCAACTACAAAAGCCCTTCTTAGTACAAACAGCAAATGGACCCATCAAAATTTCACAATTCCTCAATGGACGTTTCTTCTCTCCTCTGGGTAATAATATTCCACTAACCTTTCTTTACTCTTGCTAATTTAAAAAGTTTCGATGGCATTATAGGAGATAATGCACTAAAAAAAATTGAAAGCGAAAATTGATAGTGAAAACCCGAATCAAAGAAACAATTCGAACTAATACCCCAGATCCCATTTATTCTAAATTCTATCGCTATACAGTCAGCATGCGGGACGAGATTTTTTATGTTTACATTGATGACATAATTGTTTTCAGTGCTACTTATGACATAACCTCAGGGCAATATTTTCAAGGCTTCGTGAAGCATCCCTACGAGTAAATTTGGAGAAGACACACTTCCTGAAAATCAAATTGAATTCCTGGGCTATTTTGTCACATCTCAAGGGATTAATGTAGATAGGAAAAATACCGCGTCCCACCAATCTGAAGCAGTTCAAATCCTTTTTAGGCATGACATCATACTACAGAAGATTTGTCAAAGATTATGCGAATAATTGCTAAGCCCCTAGCAAATCTTACCAGAGGGAAAAAAGCGCAAATCAAGGCTTCATAATCCCAGAAAGTTTTCATTGAGCTTGGACCACTGGAACTAGAAGCGTTTAAAGACCTTAAGACCCATCTTTCTTCAACGGAGGTTTTAGCTTTCCCAGATTTTACAAAACATTTTCATCAGTAGGATGTTACTACCGATGCATCGGACTTTGCTCTCTGCGCCGTGTTGTCTCAGGTTAGCTCAGGAGAAGATCGTCCTATAGGTCAGATCGCTTGACAAAACTGAAGAAAATTACACCACCATTGAAAAGGAGATGTTAGCCATTGTTTGCCTCTGGACAACCTACGAACGTTCCTATAAGAAGCTGCCTCCATAAAAATCTATACAGATTACCAGACGCTTACGTATGCAATAGGAATTTCAAAATAAAATCAGAACGTTGGAAGGCGAAAATTGAAGAATATAGTCATGAGCTGATCTATAAACCGGGCAAGGCAAACGTGGTTGCAGATGCGTTATCGCGTATCCCCAATGCCAGCGACCAGTCGGACACGAATCTATTGATCCTCCATAACACAGATTCGTTGGCCACAATGCACATTGGACAACAAGACGCCTCTGACGTTATTCCCCATATGGAGGTCCCCATAAATGTTTATAGAAACCAGATTATTTTCGATCCATCGCGATATGTCTATCGTTGTATTAATCCACACCACGGGTTCAAGTGTCGACTAGTCCCACTGATTACATCAATCCATCTGTATAAAAATACACGAGACCCATTTACAGCTCCTTCAAATATGTTGCCTAGGTTTCTTTAAGTCCTACAATCTTGTGGTCACAAAAAACTGGTAACTGATTTAATAGGCGAAGACGAGATACTCGATAACGAACATCGCAGAGCCCATAGAAATCCCAAAATGGCAAATAAAATAAAAGCGTTTACGGCAACTTGTCAGATCTGCAATGCATACAAATATGACAGACACCCCAATAAGCCCTCTCTACAGCAACCCCTGTACCGAGCTATCCGAGCAAAATTCTACACGTGGACGATTCGTGTTGGAGAAGCACAAGTTTCTTAGTTGTATAGATAAATTTTCCAAATTCGCAAAGCTTTTCCCTCTAGAATCTAAATCGGCTCTTAAACTTAGCAGAAGTGCTTCACTACTTCACGTCACCTAAGATTTTTGTGATGGACAATGAGATCATTGGAAATAGAAGTATACCACACCACAAAGCAGCGAAGCGGAGTAAACGGTCAAGTCGAAAGATTTCACTCAACATTCTTAGAAATCTACAGGTGTTTAAAATAGATTTTTCGTTACTTAAGATAACATTTGAGGACATCAGGGGGCTGATCGAACGTCGACAAGAACTTGCCATTAATAGACAAGTTAAAAACAAAAAACCCATTCAGTACGCTGAAGGGGAAACATAAAAAAAGCAGATCAAGGGTAAGGAAAAGAAGTTATACAGCAAAGAAGAAGTGCAGGAAAATAGAAAAGTGACAGTTCATACTAAGTCTGGTAAACTCTTTCACAAGGCACATAATTTTTCGTTGTTGCTATTTTTCTATGTTTTTCTTTGGGTATGTCGCGGTAAACAATTTTTAGAAATCACTACACAGGCCGACATGATTTTTGGTGACGTTAATTTGAGATGTGTCCGTAACTACGCTGATTCTGACTGCATACTCGGTTTTTGCCCATCACGTCCAGATTTTGTGAAATTATGGGATTTGGGATTGGAAAATAAGAACCCAAAAGTATACTATAGAAAGTTAAAATTTAAATCGAACTTAGCCGGCTCGAGGTCAATCTTACAAAAGAAGATTATTTCAAAGGCAACACACAAAAACAATATACCGTGTATAAAATAACAGGTCGTGAATTTAGTTTGTTAAGGGCGAAGCTCTTACACTAATTTTTCATAGCACCTAAAAGTATGCACAAAAGGTGGTCTTCGGTATTGTAGGCTTCGCCAGCTTTTTTCGCTTCATTTAGTTGGCAATGTAATTCCCAACTAGTTTTAGCGTTGAAGACATGGTATGGCTATTGCAATTCTGGAGTTCTTTAGCAAAGTCTGCTGATGATAGAACTTGGTAGTTCTTGAAATAGCTATACAGACAACCTGCTCACCTTTTTGTGTGTTGCCTTTGAAATAATCTTCTTTTGTAAGATTGACCTCGAGCCGGCTAAGTTCGATTTAAATTTCAATAGGTCGTAATCTCTAACCAGAAAGTTAAAATTCTTTTGTTTTTACATTTTTAACAAAATTTAGAATATTTTATTTAAGAAAAACAGCTTTTGTTTGGAAACATAACTAAAAAACAATTTGTTAGAGGCATAGGATTATGTTTATATTTTTCAATAAAATATTGCAAATGAGGTAATATTGAATATTTTCAACACATTTATTTCGAAAACCTGACGTGATGGACAAAAACTAAGTACAGGGCCATGTTCAGCACCTCCCAATTACTATAATTACTTAAAACACTTGTTCATACCTCGAAAATGTCGGCCTGTGTTATCTTTTATCAAAATAATTAATAACTGGCACTCTTCACAAACCTGGTAAATAATAATAAACAATACCATTTAAGAAAAGTAACCTAATATTTTAAGTAATATTTATTGTCTCCAACAACAAAGATGCCCTCTCTACAACAGTCTGCTAGAGCTCATTTCTTCAGCTCCTATTATCCCAAGACAAAATCTGCTCTGATTGCGGATAGCTATGCTGACAAGACATCAAATGGACTTGGCAAAATGTAAACCGTTGTCCTATGCCGACCCAGAACCTATCGATTGGGCTTTCCTGGAAAACATTGCCGCAGCAGCATCAGCAGCAGCATCAGCCGCAGCATCAGCCGCAGCAGCATCAGCAACAGCAATATCAGCAGCGGCATCAGCAACAGCAGCGTTAGCGGCTGCAGCAGCATCAGCCGGAGCATTAGCGTCTGCAGCAGCAACAGCAGCATTAGCGGCTGCAGCAGCCACAGCGCCAGCCCCAGAAGCAGAGCGGCAGCCAGCAGGAGGAGCAGCAGCAGCGGGGAGTGTGGGCAGAACTGACCGAGAGGCCGAGGACTTCAGTTGCTGGGTGGAAAACAGCCGAAGGATGTGGGAGGAGAAAATAAACAATTATAACGTGAGATCGAACCAACGTCCGAATAAACTTATTCCTGGCTTCGGAAAACACAATACTTTCACACCAGTTCGGCTTCCGCGAAAACACGGGACAATTGAACAAGTCAATCGCATAACATCCGAAATACGAACAGCATACGAACTAAAGGAATACTCTGCGGCTGTTTTTCTCGATGTTGCGCAGGGTTTTGATAGTGCTTGTGGAGGGGCGGAAGGATCCAATGGAAATACAGCTTTTGGCTGGTGCCAATTGCTTCGTGGTATGGTGAGCTGATAAAATAATTAAAACGCGCGGGACTTCGTTTAATATATTATATATAAATATAATAATCAAAGATAGCCCAACAAACACGAAATGTTTCGATTTGAAATATATATACAGGATTTTCGAATGGGAAAGAGAAAACAACGGATGTTCGAATCAAAATCTCATACCAGATTGAAGATTGCGATTCCCATCAGAATCCAAGTCACGCTCCTTAAAGTGACCGTATACGCCCTCCTCACTCCTCATAACACTTCGCCGCTCGCCGCTGTTCACCCGGTGGCGTGAACATACCGCGCCCTTGCAACATGTTGCAATTGTCACCCTGGACAAATATAGGATGGGGGACGGCAACGTCCTGGAGCGGCTAGATTCTACAGGAGCCGAAGACGACCCATCCGAACACGGTGCTTTGGGCTGCGGGAGTACCGCTATGACCGGGCACACAGCCTGGGTGGACGACCTCAGGATAGAGTTCCGCCCCGAGCATAAGCGACACCGACTCCGGCCGATAAAAATTGGGATCGGCCAGGATCAGAGTGTATAGTTTTCCACGGTCCGACGCCGATACTTCCCGGATGAGAGTGCGGATGAGCAGATCCTCTTCTACACGGAAAATGATGTTCCGCCGGAACGTAGGATCTGACATCGATTTGACGACGGCCGTACACGCTTGGTCGACACTGACCTTGGTCACGGTCAGTCCCACAGGGACACGGGTCTCAAAAGACTTCGATCCTTTCCCCAAACCGGATGACTGCCGTTGGCATGACTGTCGTCGTCCTGGCTTGTAGCAGTGAGAAAAATTTGAGCACAGGGGCGTCTGCTGGCAAAGCGGAGCGGTCGCGGGTGATCGGGTCCGGGGTTGTGGAGGTGGTACACCACGCCCAAGGGAGTGACTGGCTGCGGCTCCGGGCTAGGGAGCGTCTGGTTGGTTGGTCGGCCTTATGGAGCAGTGTGTAGTGGTTCTGCCCGCACCTTCGGCATCCGTGACGACTCCGGCACGCGTCGGGCGAGTGCTCGTGTGCCAAGCAATTGGGGCAATACTTGGTGATAAGCACCGGCCGGAGCAGCTTTTTAGCCCATAGGTTCAGGAAAGAGCAGATCCTCAGGGTCCTCGCTCATGGGAGAAATTGGCCTGCAGTTCAGACAAGCTTCGATTCGACACAGGAGAGTGGAAAGTTCCTCCATCGTGTATTTAACATTAGACGAGGACTTACAAGTCCTGAAACTTACAAGGTCTTGAAACTTTTGGCGCTCGGCGGAATGAAATGCCAGGATAAAATATGCTGGGGAAATGCCTTCATGATCTTATGCTTGGTGGCGTCCAGAAAGTCCTTTTCGAGCACCTTCGAGACCCCTACGAAGATTTTGCCATTATCAGAGTAAATGCGATGTGGACATTGTCTCACTGCGACGAACCGAGAGAAGGCTGCGAGAAATCTTTCAGTGGGAGGTCGAAGGTAGCCTCGAGATGGATTGCCTTCGTGCTGAAACACACAAAGACGCAGACATATACCTTAATAATAAGACGCGCACGCCCGGAATAATTCTTGATCTCGAAGGGCCCTGCGAAGTCAATGCCCGTTTGGGTGAAAGGTCTGGAGTAAGTGATGCGACACCCGCGCATATGGGGCTGCTCCGTACGCCTTCTGCGACGCGTCACGGAAGCTATGAAGCTCCCAGAGCGTATCGCTGGTGTTTAGCCCCGTTGGCTGCGGAGTTGGCGAAGGAGATGCAGTAGGAGAAGCGGCAGAGCGTCATCCCAGACAAGTTCGGTTAACCAGATTTGCTGCATGAAGAGCTTCGCTCGAATAACAAATGGGGCTAACCAGCCGGCGGGGTCGAGGAGCTTTGCGATATGGGAGAGAACTTGCCTCTTGGAAATCGACTCCTTCGGTGTTGGGTCCGAAACAGTGAAGAGGAAGACGACCTCGGCGGATTGCCAGCGAATGCCCAAGGTTTTTACAGTGCTCGCGTCCTCCAACTCGAGAAAGTCCTCTCGTAGTAGGTGCTCTCTTGGGATATCTCGTGCCAATTATAGAAGGATCGCCAGGAACAGCGCGCAGTTAACCCCAAACGTGACAGTTTGTAGCTCATAGTACTGAATAATGCCGCAACGATCGCGGTAGAGGATCCGCTGAAAAGGGGTATGCTTGGGGTTGACTCGGATTAGTCGATACATCGTTAAGGCTGATGTGGGATGGGCTCGTCACCTTAAATACCACGTGTACCTTGGTGGTGGTGCTGTCGGGCTTGAACACCGCGTGATGGGGAGATTAAAGTTTTTCCCATCCTGAGGCGGCATCACCCGAATCATATGGCCTAATTCCTCTTCTGAATTATGGCATCGTACTGCATTTTTAGGACGGGATGTTTGAGAAGGCGCGCTTCATTTCGCAGAAATTGGGCCAGCGCCCAATGGCCCCATCGGTCTTGAATGACCCAAGTCGGCACTATTCGGACTTTTGAACGGTAAGGACACAACATATCCTTTTTACTTCGCGCGGGCTCCTGGAAATTCTGCTCGCAGAATACGTCATCCCCACCTCCCAAAACTTTGTAAAGAGTACATCAGTTTTGCTTCCGGACTGACTCGCGTCTGCGCAGCGAAAAAGTAATCGAGACACCGGAGTGTCAGTCATAATAGCTCCACAATGAACCCATCCAAAGATAGTTTCTAACCCGACAAAATCACCAATGTCCTTTTTGATCCGCTCTACGAGGATGTGGGGAAACAGGTCTACACCGATAATCATGGTAAGGAATGGCCCGCGGGAATGGCCCCGACAATTTGGACACGACCAGAGCTGAGACCTCAATCTTGTTCAGCATGTCACACGGAGGAGACAGCATCAGCAGACACACTTTGTCGGCACATCCTCTATCAGTCTGGCCCATGCCAGTAACTGCGGCGTCTTCCTGGATAAAAGGGGGCTGGACCATGTTGTAGATCCGCTCCAATAGCAAGGTGGAATCGGCCCCCGAGTCGATCAATGCACGAATATGGTGCTCCACACCACGATGGTGAAGGGTGACAATCGCAGTGCCTAAGAGCCGCTTGCGGACGGACGCTCGGTGGCGTTGAATGGCGAGTCTTGCGCCGCGGGCGATGAGGACACGGACACGTCGCTTGATGACCGCGAGCAAAACAGTTCAAACTGAGTCCCTGCTGTATAATGTTTTCCAAACGCCGCTGAACAGGCCATCAAACGTTTCGACCTCACACGGAGGAATTCTATAGCTTGGAGGCCCCGACGGAGCTGTTGGCTGACGCACAAGACTCGCAGTTTGAGCCGAGAGCAGTTCGAGGCGTTCTCCGAACAACGTCCCGCGCCGCACATACACTGCGTAAGCATATTCGTGCATCGCCCTAATGTGATTTATGGTTGCCAGACTTTCCTCCTCTTTTTGGGTCGTCAAGGCCTCGTGACAACGGGAGTGTTCCATCTCGACGCTTGACCAAAGGGATTTGAGTAGCTCCAAGTGCATTTTAATTAAAAATAAGGGCACTTCGGAAGTTAGAGCTTCACTCTCACGGGTTTCAAACATAGTCAACGTGTACCACACCAGAACGAAATCGTAGAGGGACATGTTGGATTGTTCTCTACGCTGTTGGGATATGGTCCTGGTGACGGAAACGTCAGAACAGGGCTTGGACCGACCTTTGTATTCACTAGAGCCTTTAACCGAGAATTTGCTAACCTTAGGAAGGCTGGAATAGAACGGACGAGACTTTGGAGATTCGCTGAGGCTGCGAGCAGACTGGTTCTTGCGCGGAATTTCGGTACGCTTCGCGGTCACCGGAGTCTTCCGAGAACTATCCCCGGAGTTACAGAGAAACACGAGAGATTGTCAGACTTCGGCGCAGTATGGGATGGCTGCGTGGACACCCTCTGTGGACGACTTCACCGATGAAGTCCGACTTTGCGCGACCTTTGGTTTAAAAAACAAAACGGAAAAGTTGACAGTATGAGTACGAGAGAATTTTCACACTCGTGGCTCGAAAAAGGAGCCCGTATACAAGATACGAAAGCACGAATACTGATCGAAATGTATAAGTAGGCAAAACGGATTGACTACAAAAAAATTAAATGGATTTATACGTGTCGATGGAAGTACGTTTAAAAAATAATATGTATATAAATTAACACTTTCCTTGTTCTCCGTAGGAAAAAATAAAATTTATTTAAAAATCTTTATTAGTTTTACGTTCACAAATCTTTTAATTTACTGGAAGACTTTAAGACAACTAATATGAACAAGGATCGCGGAGCTACAACGAAGTTACAAGTTGCACTCAGGTTGAAGACTGATTTTGGGTTGATCGATTATGTTTGGATGAAGCCTCTGGTGTTGGGCGTCGTTGGTGATAGCGACGTCTGCTGAGTCCAAAAGTCCAACGCTGGCGTGGGATCTGTTTATCGATGAATTGATTTAGGCGATTTGAAGTCTGGTATACCGAACTTGATCTGTTTATTGCCGAATTGTAGAATTGGGCGAGTTGCTGTCTGATGTACTGAACATGACACCATTCCAATAGGAATGTTTAATCTGGTAGTTATTGTTGGTGCCGATGCCCATTATGACGAATCTTGACTATTGTAAGATGAGTGTGGGCGCGGTCATAAAATATTTATAGGTTTATAGCATGCCTGGTCTTAACTCCTCCCCTCTACGGGGAGGTACAGAACCACATACTGTACGGGTGTGATCGGCATGACCATTGGAGGATTGCTTTCTGTTGGTCTGTGGATGCATCGCTTCTTGATGACCCAATAGATTATTGCTGTAATACTCAGGAGTGCTAAAATGATCCAGTAGGATGTTAAAATGATTACGTTATTAGTTTGAATTTTTTCCAAATTATCTGTATTGTTCAGATGTAGTTCTTTAATCATTTCCAATGATAAGATCTCGCCTTGGTGTTGTTTATCTGATATGAGTTGTAATAGTGGCGGCTGGACTTCGACTTCACGTTTGGTCTTCATGATGTACCATGCATCGTCTATATTGATGGTTGCGTTTTGCGACTGGATCACGAAGGTTCCGTCCAACGTAAGATTCTCTCCGTCAATGTTGATGGTTTCTTTAAATTGGTTTAGCAAAAGTTTGCCGGGAGCCACCTCTGAATGCGTTTTAACATGTTGATTATTCATAGTTTCGCAATTTGGTTTTTTCCTGTGGAAATACGCTCCTATACATTTGCTATTCTTTAAGTCAATTAAATCTTTCAGTTTAGATAGTATCTTATTATTCAGATTTTTACATTTGTTCTTATTAATTAACACGAAGTATTGTTTATTACATTTTAGTATATGTCCATAAAAATATTTTTTCTATTGATTTTCATTTTTTATAGGTAGTGCAACAATTTTTTTATAGGAATACTAACAATATAAAGAAGGGCTCTGCCGCCAGATGCAATGCTTACTTCGGCAAATTCTATTAGCTCTTCAATATTTACAAACGTTAGGCTTTCTTCAGCAATTGATACTAGAACTTCTTATCTTGACATTTCTATTTCTTTTGCTTTATCTTCTGTTTCAGGTTTTAGGACTTAGCTGATTGATTTTCTTTTTTTTTCTTGGATAATTATTGCTTCGTTTCTTTCTTTTTAAATTTTAGCTTAATTTTATTATTCTTAACTTAAATTATTACTAGCATCTTCGGTGCTTTACTGATCGGCTTGTAGGAGGGCTCGGTCCCTGCTCGGGCGCCAATTAACACTTTCCTTGCTCTGCGTAGGAAAAAAATAAAATTTATTTAAAAATCTTTAGTTTTTAGTTTTTACATTCACAATTCTTTTAATTTACTGGAAGACTTTAAGACAACTACTATGAGCAAGGATCGCGGAGCTCCAACGAAGTTACAAGTTGTACTCAGGTTGAAGACTGAATTTGGGTTGATCGATTATGTTTGTGGTCTAGTTAGTTCCATTAGATTGACTGGTGTGTCAGTTGTAGCCCTGGTTGAGCATCTAAGCAACCTTAGCAACTAATGTTGAGAGCTGTCTTCAGGTCAGGTCCTATATAAAGCGGGGCTTCGGGCTAGAGAGCTCAGTCAACAAGCTCCCCGGGAACTAGCCACACAGCAAATAGTACAAGTGAAACTAAAAAGTCTAAAGTGAGTGTTATAAATTAAAAACATGAGTGAAACAAACGAAAATCTTGGCGTCCCGACATCAGAAGTGGGATCGGTATCACATCCTGCATTTTCAGAGGAACAATGGCGCATAATCCTACAGATGCAAAACCAAAACCTAGTAGAGCTTGTAAAAACTATGCAAGCATCAACACGTGAACAGCAGCAAATACGTGAAGTCACTTTGCCAAAATTTTTTTGGCAAGAGTGGATAACCGCCTGCAACGCGTTGTTTTTACATCCAAGTTAGAAACTAGAAGCGATCTACAATCTGAACTCAATGCATTCACGTTTCAAAAACATCGTGTTGTTGACCGATTCTGGACCCGACATCAAGAAAAGACGATTGTCAGCGGTATTGTGTCATTTCTGTGGGAAACCAGGACACAAAATCGTTGACTGCAGAAAAAAAATGCAACAAAAACCCGATGCGACGCCTCAGCGAGATAAGCCGTTAGTTACCTGTTTTAAGTGTGGCCAACAGAAGACCGTGAACTAGTGTTACGTGCCAGAACCAACAGGAACTATGATTCATCGAGGTGAGATCTACCCAATTTCATTTGACTCCGGGGCAGAATGCTCACTTATAAAAGAAAATATTAGCTGTAATTTGTCTGGAAAACGTTTTAACAACATTATTATGTTAAAAGGCATTGGCGACGCTGGTATATACAGCACATTGCAGATTTTAAGCCAGGTTACTATAAACGAAAACTCACTTCAAATATTGTTCCACGTAGTACAAGATAAACATTTAAATAGTAACATCGTAATTGGTCGCGAAATCCTTAATCAGGGATTTGACGTTATAATATCCCCAAACAAGTTTGAAATTGTAAAAGCCAAAACTGTAAATATTTGTTCAGTAGATGTGGATCCAGTTGACCTTTCCAATCTTGACACCGACTTGCTTAAGCCCGACAAAAATAAGTTAATAAAATTACTTGAAAGTTATTCCACTGCTCTGATTAAGGGGACACCATCCACACGTGTTAGTACAGGTGAACTGAAAATTCGGTTGATTGACCATACTAAAACTGTCCAACTTAGCCCTGAAGAAAGAGATATTGTTAGAAAAAGTTGAGTGAGCTGCAACAATGTAATACTATTCGACCCAGTTGTTCTCCCTTCGCAAGTCCCATATTACTCGTCAAAAAGAAAAATGGGACAGATCGCCTTTGTGTCGATTACAGATGTGTCGAGAGGCGATGAGGACACGGACACGTCGCTTGATGACCGCGAGCAAAACAGTTCAAACTGAGTCCCTGCTGTATAATGTTTTCCAAACGCCGCTGAACAGGCCATCAAACGTTTCGACCTCACACGGAGGAATTCTATAGCTTGGAGGCCCCGACGGAGCTGTTGGCTGACGCACAAGACTCGCAGTTTGAGCCGAAAGCAGTTCGAGGCGTTCTCCGAACAACGTCCCGCGCCGCACATACACTGCGTAAGCATATTCGTGCATCGCCCTAATGTGATTTATGGTTGCCAGACTTTCCTCCTCTTTTTTGGGTCGTCAAGGCCTCGTGACAACGGGAGTGTTCCATCTCGACGCTTGACCAAAGGGATTTGAGTAGCTCCAAGTGCATTTTAATTAAAAATAAGGGCACTTCGGAAGTTAGAGCTTCACTCTCACGGGTTTCAAACATAGTCAACGTGTCCCACACCAGAACGAAATCGGAGAGGGACATGTTGGATTGTTCTCTACGCTGTTGGGATATGGTCCTGGTGACGGAAACGTCAGAACAGGGCTTGGACCGACCTTTGTATTCACTAGAGCCTTTAACCGAGAATTTGCTAACCTTAGGAAGGCTGGAATAGGACGGACGAGACTTTGGAGATTCGCTGAGGCTGCGAGCAGACTGGTTCTTGCGCGGAATTTCGGTACGCTTCGCGGTCACCGGAGTCTTCCGAGAACTATCCCCGGAGTTACAGAGAAACACGAGAGATTGTCAGACTTCGGCGCAGTATGGGATGGCTGCGTGGACACCCTCTGTGGACGACTTCACCGATGAAGTCCGACTTTGCGCGACCTTTGGTTTAAAAAACAAAACGGAAAAGTTGACAGTATGAGTACGAGAGAATTTTCACACTCGTGGCTCGAAAAAGGAGCCCGTATACAAGATACCAAAGCACGAATACTGATCGAAATGTATAAGTAAGCAAAACGGATTGACTACAAAAAAATTAAATGGATTTATACGTGTCGATGGAAGTACGTTTAAAAAATAATATGTATATAAATTAACACTTTCCTTGTTCTCCGTAGGAAAAAAATAAAATTTATTTAAAAATCTTTATTAGTTTTACGTTCACAAATCTTTTAATTTACTGGAAGACTTTAAGACAACTAATATGAACAAGGATCGCGGAGCTACAACGAAGTTACAAGTTGCACTCAGGTTGAAGACTGATTTTGGGTTGATCGATTATGTTTGGATGAAGCCTCTGGTGTTGGGCGTCGTTGGTGACAGCGACGTCTGCTGAGTCCAAAAGTCCAACGCTGGCGTGGGATCTGTTTATCGATGAATTGATTTAGGCGATTTGAAGTCTGGTGTACCGAACTTGATCTGTTTATTGCCGAATTGTAGAATTGGGCGAGTTGCTGTCTGATGTACTGAACACGACACCATTCCAATAGGAATGTTTAGTCTGGTAGTTATTGTTTGTGCCGATGCCCATTATGACGAGTCTTGACTATTGTAAGATGAGTGTGGGCGCGGTCATAAAATATTTATAGGTTTATAGCATGCCTGGTCTTAACTCCTCCCCTCTTAAAACGGGCGCCCCTCGGTCGCTACCACATACTGTACGGGTGATACGGGTGTGATCGGCATGGCCATCGGTGGATTGCTTTCTGTTGGTCTCTGGATGCATCGCTTCTTGAATGACCCAGTAGATTATTGCTGTAATACTCAAGGAGTGCTAAAATGATCCAGTAGGATGATGAAATGATTACGTTATTAGTTTGAATTTTTTCCAAGTTATCTGTATTGTTCAGATGTAGTTCTTTAATCATTTCCAATGATAAGATCTCGCCTTGGTGTTGTTTATCTGATATGAGTTGTAGTAGTGGCGGCTGGACTTCGACTTCACGTTTGGTCTTCATGATGTACCACGCATCGTCTATATTGATGGTTGCGTTTTGCGACTGGATCACGAAGGTTCCGTCCAACGTAAGATTTTCTCCGTCAATGTTGATGGTTCCTTTAAATTGGTTTAGCAAAAGTGTGCCGGGAGCCACCTCTGAATGCGTTTTAACATGTTGATTGTTCATAGTTTGGCAATTTGGTTTTTTCCTGTAGAAATACGCTCCTATACATTTGCTATTCTTTAAGTCTATTAAATCTTCCAGTTTACATAGTATCTTATCATTTAGATTTTTACATTTGTTCTTATTAATTAACCCGAAGTATTGTTTATTACATTTTAGTATATGTCCATAGACTATTTTTTCTATTGTTTTTCATTTTTTATAGGTAGTGCAATCATTTTTTACATTGTTCTTTTATTACCCTAGGAATACTAACAATATAAAGAAGGGCTCTGCCATCAGATGCAATGCTTACTTCGGCAAATTCTATTAGCTCTTCAATATTTACAAACGTTAGGCTTTCTTCAGCAATTGATTCAATGATATTTATTTCTGCTGGTGATAGAATTAAAGAATTTATGGTATTGGCCTTGGCCCAATCTATTGCATAAATGACATTAGTGATTTCTTCTCTCAATAAGCTTAATTTGTATTTTGACATTTCTATTTCTTTTGCTTTATCTTCTGTTTCGGGTTTGTTTTTAAGTAACAAAGAGTTAGTTATTTTGACCAAATCATTTATCTTATTTTCTACTAGGTTATTTATTATTACTTGTTTATTATTATTCTTTAGCTGTTCATTGATTTTATCGATTACAATCTTGTGATCTTGGTGATCTGGGGTACCCGCGAGCCACTTCCACGCTGTTCCAAGTATATCGAGAGAGCGTTTTGCTCTAAATCTCATTGGCTTTAGTCGTTCGATTTCATTCTCGATTCGAGTTATTTCGTAAATTAAAAAAGGGTAGTACGGATTTGTTTTCGTTTTATTTTGTACAACCTCCTTCAATACTGACAATGCCTGTTGATACTTTTCTATCTCTACCACGTGGATGATCTTAAAGGTACCATTCTGCCTTGCTGCTATTCCGGTTTCCAACATTACCACCCTAGATTTTGAATAATCCAAGATAGTCGTGTGTCCCCAGCAGGCTGGTAACAAGATTAACCTGTCGAAAAAGGATGTGGATCAGTATTTTAGCTGATTCTTATGCACTATCCTGCCTGACATGGTTTTAACCTTTGTATTCAAATCTTCAGCTACTTTTTCTTTTTTATATCTTGGGGTTAGTTTAGAACCTAACCTTCTGTTGATCTTAACATATATTGTGTCACCTGGATCGTAAATTTTTATAGGTTCCTTTTTCTTATTGTGATATTGTAAATCGGAATCTTGCTTATCTGAAATTTTCTTTGAAATTTTTTTCCTTTCGGGTACTAGTTTTTCTGGTGAGTGTGCTAAGTGTACCGCAAAGAATGCTTCTATTGGTTTTTTAGAGACGTTAATGGGAATGTCCATTGTTGGTATAAGTTCATGACCTGAGCTCTCATCGCTATGCACAGTGGCTGCTGACGTGCTGCTAGCATTTATGCTAGTAGGATTTCTAGAAAGTGCGTCTGCTACTACATTTGAGCTACCCGGTTTATACTTCAACTCATAATTGTACTCCTCCAGGTAACTTTTCCACTTTTTCAACTTTGCATTGTTGTTCTTCGGACTAAGTGCATAGGTAAGCGGTTGATGATCAGTGTAGATGGTCACTTTTGACTTACCATAGAGATACATCCTCAACTTTTCCAAGGACCATACTATGGCTAACATTTCCCTCTCGTTTGTAGCATAATTTTCTTCTGTTTTAGATAACGCTCTAGATATAAATGTAATCGGTCTCCCGTTTTGTTCTAGTGACGCACCTATTGCTATATTCGAGGCATCTGTAGTCAGATGGAATTCCTGATTGAAATCGGGATATGCTAATACTACGTCTTGTGAAATTAATGAATTTTTCACTTTCTCAAAAGAGTCATATTCTTCTTTGCCAAAACGAATTTCGATTTTATTGGAAATATTCTTTTTAGTTCTACCATGTTCGCCACGCAATAAGGCTGTAAGGGGTCTTGCTAATTTAGCAAAATCTTTAATGAATCTCCTATAATAGCTGGCTAAACCCAAGAAAGACCTTAATTGTTTTAGGTTCTTTGGTGTGGGGAAGTTTTTGATAGCCTGCACTTTTTCTGGGTTGGTTTTAACACCTTCCCTTGATATTACTACGCCTAGGAAATCAACACTATGTTTGAGGAATTTGCATTTATCTACCTGTACTTTCATGTTTGCTTTTGACAAAGTAGAGAATACTTCGGCCAAATGACGAAAATGTTCTTCCTCAGATTTGCTGAATATTATGATATCATCGATATAAACATAGCATATTTTTCCTATATGTTCTCTTAATATGTCATCAAGGGCTCTTTGAAATATTGATGGGGAATTTTTCAAACCGAAGGGGAGTCTGGTAAATTCGTATTTCCCTCCGTTTACAGCGAACGCTGTTTTTTCAATATCAGATTTCTTTAGAGGAATCTGATGAAATCCACTTTTCAAGTCGAGAACAGAGAAATATTTGTTGTTGCCCAATTGAGCAATCATCTCTCCAATTTCGGGAATTGGATATTTATCCGAAATGGTGACTGTATTTAATTTCCGATAGTCAATGACCATCCTATATTTTTTTCTTCCCAGACTGTCGCTTTTCTTTGGGACAATCCAAACAGGGGAATTATAAGGCGACCGTGAGGGTCGTATTATACCATCTTGTAGTAATTCTTGAATTTGTTCTTCAACTACTTCTCGTAACGAAGCTGGATACGGGTAATGTTTTGTATAGACTGGAGTGTCTGACGTCGTTCGAATTTCTCCTTGGACATTGGTAGCGTAAGTCACCTTCATGTCTGGGCTCGTATTCCTGGATTTGTATTCCTCTTGAAGTGCTTCTAGCTTTAATTTTTGCTGACCCGAGAGTTGATCGGAATTGATCGTGTGGACTTGCTGAGTTTGCATTTGTCTCATTTTAACAACATGAGAGTTGTTGACGTATAATAAGTTTTTTCCCACATCTATAATGGCATTAAGTTCTTTTAATGTATCGTTGCCTAAGATTCCATGAAACGATTCCAAATTTGGCAGTAGAAAAAGATTATAGGTTTGTTGGGTTCATTGAAAAGACCCAAGTGGACATGTTCCGTAATTAGGATGCGTCCACTTACAGTTCTCGCATAGAACTTGTGCTCGTTTGTTTTTACATTTCTGGCTATTTCTGGTTGGATATAATTTTTATTTGAACCGGTGTCTATTAAAAAATTGTATACTGTTCCGTCTTTGTCCCGGACTACAAAATACGGCAAAGAGGAACATTTCATCCTAAAAAATTGACAGTATCCTCAATTTGTGGGAGAGGATCTTGGACTATGGTTTGTGATACCTCTTTACTTTGCGGAATTAACTCGGACATATCACCTTGAGCGGTGAAATATTCTTGCTGTTGCTGATACTCTGAAAACTGTGAATATGGGACTACTTGGAAATAGTCATCTTGCTCTTGATATTCAGACTGAACTTCGGACATATTAACCTGAGGTTCTTCTTGCATTGGAGTACTATATGATTCATTTTGTGCTTCAGCTCCAATGTGGAACTGTCTTTGAATTTTATTCGGAAAATTTGTTATGGGCTGATTTACTCTTTTCAACAAAATTGGCTGTTGTGAGGGATTGGTATTTGGTCTGTTTATGTAATTTACTTTTCTGGTCATGATGGAACCGTCTACTTCCATTGGAGTGGGTTTTGGTTGCGGTTTCGGGGTGAATGGTCTAGGTGGTGCATTAAAAAATGGCTGGTTATTATTACGGAACGGATTATTCTGAGGAATATTATAGCTCTGTATCTGTCTGGGGTTATACCAGTTTGTATTAATGTGTGGTTTAGGTGGAAGTACTGGAGGGTACTGTGGTTGAGGGAACATATTGTTCTTATTGTGTTGTACTGGTTTATGTGATATGTTCGGACGAGGGTATTGATAACCGAGGCCGATAGAATTTTTAGCGCGTTTATTATCTACTGCATCTATTAATTGCAATGCATGTTTTAGATTAAGAGGCTGCGCCATACTTAATCTGTCTGCTAGATCACCATTTAAGCCTCTAATAAAAGTATCTAAAGCTCTGTCCTTTATTTGTTTTGACATGACCATTCTAACTTCTGGGCTGTGTCCCATATTCTTGATTTGATCAATAATTAAGGACATTTGTTGGTGGACTGCAAAATAGAATTCATGGATGGTACTATTCTTCTGGCTCATGGAAAATAATTGGTATTCCAGTGTACCTAGGTCTCGTCTATCCGAATACTCTTCTAAAAGACATTTCGAGATTGCATCCCAATGCAATGCGGTATCATTTGCTTTCAACACTGAGTCTGCATGACCGGTAATTTTGTCTCTAGCCGTCAACAGTATCGCGAAATATTTTGGTGTTCCCTGTAAGGGAGCAAAAACCTCCATTATGCGTGAAGCTGTAGAAAACCATGTTGTAAACTCTGCTGGATTACCTGAAAATTCTCTAAGTCCTTTCACTAAATCTGGGACCCTTTCCAAATCGTTCCAATTGTCACTTAAATTTGGGGTTAAATCTTTATATACTGGGTTTTCTGATTGCGACGAGTTCAAGCGCTCAATATAATTCTCCATTCTAGCTGCTAATATAACATCTATAGCTGCTTCTAAGCCTTGGATAGAAACTGCTTCTATACTTCTACCTGCAGAACCTGAGGTTGATGCCATTTGTGGCTCTGTAGCTTGACGATTTCCTGGCTGAAGAACTGAGGCTTTTACCCAACTATCATCAGGCATTTTTCAATTTAAAAGGGGAAGTATTTCACTTAAAACGACAACAGATACGTAACACAATCGCGTCGAATATGTAATCAGGTTTTTTGTAAGAATAAGCAAGTTCGCGGCGCGGTTGGAAATGGCTTTTGGTTCACAGGATAATGGTTAGTAAGGATAAATATTTTAAGGGTTAGTTGATTTTTTCTTTTTTTTTTTTTGTAAAAAACTTAACTAATTGATTTTCTTTTGATTCTTTTGTTTTTCTTTTAAAACTTAGCTAATTGATTTTCTTCTTTTGATTCTTTTGTTTTTCTTTTAAAACTTAGCTTATTGATTTTCTTCTTTTAATTCTTTTGTTTCCTTTTTTAGGATTTTACTGATTGATTTTTTTCTTTTTTAACTTTCGTTTTGATTTAACTTTCGTTTTGATTCACAATTTTCTCTTAAATCTAATCTTCTTAACTTACATTATAACTAGCATCTTCGGTGCTTTACTGATCGGCTTGTAGGTGGGCTCGCTTTTCCAACGTTGAAGGTACTAACGCTCCTGGGCAAACACTTTCGGGTTATCAGTTTTCCTCGGAACGGATCTTGGAGGAAATTGCAGCGATTGAATTTTTGACCCTGTCTGATTCTTAGCGTAGGTTCGATACAATGTTTTTTTTTCGTTGACACTTAAGGCATTTAACGCGTTTTATTGGTCACGATCACTGATATCTTTCACTAACACTCGATCAAGTTTTGTTTTAGCAGGGTCCCTGCTCGGGCGCCAATTAACACTTTCCTTGTTCTCCGTAGGAAAAAATAAAATTTATTTAAAAATCTTTATTAGTTTTACGTTCACAAACCTTTTAATTTACTGGAAGACTTTAAGACAACTACTATGAACAAGGATCGCGGAGCTCCAACGAAGTTACAAGTTGCACTCAGGTTGAAGACTGACTTTGGGTTGATCGATTATGTTTGGATGAAGCCTCTGGTATTGGGCGTCGTTGGTGACAGCGACGTCTGCTGAGTCAAAAAGTCCAACGCTGGCGTGGGATCTGTTTATCGATGAATTGATTTAGGCGACTTGAAGTCTGGTGTACCGAACTTGATCTGTTTATTGCCGAATTGTAGAATTGGGCGACTTGCTGTCTGATGTACTGAACACGACACCATTCCCATAGGAATGTTTAGTCTGGTAGTTATTGTTTGTGCCGATGCCCATTATGACGAGTCTTGACTATTGTAAGATGAGTGTGGGCGCGGTCATAAAGTATTTATAGGTTTATAGCATGCCTGGTCTTAACTTATATTAATGTATACACATAAACATATTCAAGTGCACACTTATGTTTTATTGCGTACATATTTGATTGTTTATACTTGCAACAAAGGCAACACCCATCAAGGAGATCATCAAGTCAACAAGTCGTGATCAACCAAGGGAGTTTTAAGGCCTAACGAGTAACCTTAAAAGATCATGCTAGTGAAACAAATCCTGTGAAAAGGATCAAGGAAAAATGGAATAATTGAGAAGGCCTTACGAGTAACCTCTCAAATTATCAGATAACCAACAAGTCCTTGGAATAGGACTAGAACACCGTGCCCAGGCAATAAAATAAGAGAAGTCAAGCGACTTCAGGACGATCCACAGCACATTGGAAGGCACGAGGATATATCCTACTGCCGAAATTCCAGGATCTATATATCCTGACGAATACCAATTGCTGAGAAAATCCTGCTGCACGACAAACGTCCACGAGATTTATCCTGGAGGCCACGAGCACGCAAAGACCATCTTTAAAACACGGCTGGAGGCACTGAGGTGGAAGCAACGTCCCGAGAAGATCAGGATACGCTAGGAACGTGAGAGAAAAGCTATAGGATATATCCTAAGGCCAATCGTCGACTGACTTGCAAATATTTAAATATAGATAATATAACATCTACAGCACACCATCACCAGACATTAGGTACCGTTGAAAGAAGTCGTAGAACATTCAATGAGTACATTCGATCATATATATCAGTAGATAAAACTGATTGGCACATATGGTTACAATATTTTGTGTACTGTTTTAACACAAGCCCGACAGTAACACACAAATACTGTCCCTATAAACTTGTATTTGGTAAAGAAAATAATTTACCAACGCATTTTATTAGCATAAATAGAATAGAACCATTATATAACGTAGATGATTATGCTAAAGAAGTTAAGTTTAGATTAGAACTAGCATACAGTAGAGCTACAATAGTGTTAGAGAAACGTAAGGAAAACCAGAAAAATTTTATGACAATAAATCAGCAGATTTTAAAATAGAAAAAGGAGATAAGGTTTTCTTAAAAAACGAAGCTGGTCATAAGCTTGACTCAGCCTATATAGGACCATTCGAAGTTGTAGAAATATCTAAAAACAACATAAAAATTAGGAATAATAAAAAATAAGATGCAAACATTACGTAAGGATACGTTAAAAATTTGCAAAAATAAAAAAAAAAAAAAAACGAAAAGAAATATGTAACATTTTTTATGGATTCAACTACTATAACTACTTCATTTTAATAAAAATATACAAATAAAATTTTGAGAAAGAAAATTTGTCTGGCCAGACACAAAAAAAAAACAATTTTTCTAACAAACATACATACATTACTATTAATCAATCATTTATTATCATTATTCGTAATTAATAAAGGGAAGGTGTAGTATATCCATACCAAAAATCACTCAACACAAAGAGCTCAACTTGTAACACTTTGTTTCAAGTATAAACAATCAAATATGTACGCAATAAAACATAAGTGTGCACTTGAATATGTTTATGTGTATACATTAATATATTCACATAAATATACTCACATAAATATACAGCTAAACATTTTCATATATGTATGTACATTTATATATGCACATACATTTAGCAATGCACAGGCGTAACATGAGCTAAGGCCAAGCCAGCGTGTGAACGCTGACCATGCACTTTGATGCAAGCGCCCCAAATAATTTGTATGTATGTACTGACACTCTCTCTTTTTTGTAGCTGTTGCCTAAGCCGCAGCATAAGAATATCTATGTAACAATAGGTTAAGCCAAAGAATATTTTTGGAATAAAAATCAATCGGAAGAAGACCGCAAAACTGAACTGACGTGTTCATTTATTAATTGTTCATAACAGTGGAACCCGGTCATTACAGAAGAACCGCTACAAATTTTATAAAAACCAAAAAAAAATTGACACTGGGCGACTGGGCTCTAAATGTTCATGGGATTGGTGTTGGTTTTTGCTATTTCTTCTCTTTTCATTTTCCATGCGCTGGGTCCACTGAGTTTGCTACATGACTATGAAAATCTGCAATGCCTTTTCAATGATTGTATGTAGGCCTTCTTTCTTTTTTTCTCTATTTCGAATGCACTTGTTCTTGAGATTAAAACTTTTTCATGAAATTTAAAACATTAGAAACAGATTTAAATCGAATTGAAATATTAATATTTCGATTGATAAGGATCAGTTGGTCGTTTGATGGTTAGTGTATTTAAAATATTGTTGCATTCTCTATTGCTGGACTGTTTTTTCACTTTCTTTCCCTTTTGTCTGCTGCTACTTCTTGTTGCTGATGGTAAGTTCGGAAATTGTCATTCAGTATTCCCAGTTTTGCTGATTTTCTGCTGTGTGTGCGGTTTCAGAACTTCTTTTTTACTGCCCACGCCCATTTTGACGCCAGACTCAGTTCGAACCCGGCGCCGGAATCGTTCCATTTGGTTGACATTGCTAAATTAAACCAATCACTAATATTTTCACACTTAACTTGCAATTTGCATAAAATATTACCCAAGACCCAACAGTCAAGCAACCGGCGACGACAAGGATATCGTCTAGAAAGTGGGACGGGACCGGGGCGAATCGGAGAATCTGTGCGGGTCATGGGGCCAAGAGCTTGCAAATACGCAACCATTGAAGTTGCGTGTGAATTTATTTTTTTTTTTATGTATATTTTACGCTCTCATGACCCACGACTACAACGTTGACGACGAGGACCGTGCATTGAAATTGTATTTTTGCATTTCCCTTACAGAAATAGAGAAAGAAAGAGAAATGTTTTGGGGCGAAGAAATGATTACATATGCGTTTCTCATCCACCATCCACTTTGACTGACTTAGTACATTAGTACAAATGTTGCCTAAACTGAAACCTCTGAAAACAAAACATCACGATACATTTAACTAATGGACTAGGCCATGTTGCTTCACAGTATAGCATGATGCTGATGGCACCGGAAGAAAGGCTTTAATGTGCGTGTATGTGTGTGTGTGTGTATCCCGCTGACAAAGTCTTTTGACGAGTATGATCGCGTTTAGGACATTAAATGCCCGTTCTGAGCATGTCTAAAAGAGCGTGCCAACGAATCGTTTCGGAAGAGGATATCTAGAAATTTGCATGAGATTTGCGCTTTGTTTCGGAAAGCACTCAGTTGGACATGTAAATGTACAAATACCTTGAAGGCCTTTCTCAAACGCGGCTTACTCAACTGTTTCTCTACATTAAACTCTGTTATTAAAATACTAAGGATATAATAGAAGGCTTTTCAATTGAAAAGATAATAGTCTGAATGGTGTTCCGCTGCCTACTGTGCAGCTTGTTCATTTTCAAAATATCTAACAGAAATATCTAATCAGACAGCCGGAAAGTATTCACAAATTTTTGAGATCCAAGAATGCCTGGGATATTTGTAAAACTCGACACGTTCGGGGGGTACAGTATTTGAACTGAATTGTTCAGTCAACAAAATATATAATATTTAATAATAATGCATGATGCTGATGGCACCGGAAGAAAGGCTTTAATGTTTTTTTTTTTTTTTTTTTTTTTTCCATTTATTACTCATACATAACAACTTATTAACGTAACATATATAAAAAAGAATATAATAAACAATAAATTTTAAGCATCACAAATCAAGGAGAGAACAATACAATACACTCGTGAAGTTAGAGGGGGGAGGTGGATACGAATACAGGGTCAAACGGGACTACTTTTGGGTACTGCTTCGCAGGGCCCTGGGCGATCATTCCTCGTGCCTCTGACGCTCGAGCCTCCTGAGCTCCTTCATCACAACCGACGCGAAAGTACTGACGGCCTCCCAGGCTCGGGGATTAGCGACCATCAGCCTGGTCAAATTTTCCAGTGTTGCGCGATGCCCCATTGCGCACTCCATGGAGATTCTCGCCGCTTCAAATCTGGGACAATGCAGCAAAACATGCTCGGCGTCTTCGGGTATTCCGCTGCCGCACCAGGTGCATTCGTCCGAAGTTTCGTGGCCGAATCTCTTCAGATACGTCCTGAAGCAGCCGTGACCACTCAGCAGTTGAGTCAGGTAATAGTTTACCTCGCCGTGTTTGCGCAGGACCCACGCGCTAATGTCAGGGATGAGCGTGTGCGTCCACCTTCCCTTGGTCGAGGTGTCCCAGCGCTCTTGCCACCTCCGTATACTATGTTGCCGCGCTAGACTGCGTGTTTCTCCCGGTCCTACTGAGCTACCTCGTCTGGCCTTAGCGACTGCTTCGATGATCGCTGCCTGATCTTCGATCGGCATCATTCCTGCGATAACGAGCGCCGCGTCATCCGAGATCGTGCGGAATGCACTGCAGACTCTTATCGCGCTTAGCCGGTGGGTTGCTTCGAGTCCTCGTCGGTAGCTTTTCACTCTCATGCCGTCGATCCACGCTGGTACTGCGTAAAGCGCCGTCGATGTGGTGACGCTCGAGAGCAGTAGCCGTCGTCCCTGCCTCGGGCCGCGCGTGTTTAAGAGGATGCGCGATAAAGCGTGTGCGGATTTGGCTGCTTTTTCTCCAGCATGTTGCAGATGCTCCCTAAAACTGAGCCTTGTGTCCAGTAGAACGCCGAGATATTTGATAGCCCTCTTGGATTCAATCACAGCGCTGCCCACCCGTACTTTTGCGGATTCCACAGTCTTTCTGCTGCTGATAAGCACTGCCTCCGTCTTGTGAGCTGCCAACTGTAGGCCGGCGGCCTGGAGCCACTGCTCGACGCTTCTAATGGCGGCATTCGAGCGTTCCTCAACTTCCTTGACGGTCTTAGCGACCACGGCAAGGACTATGTCGTCCGCGAACCCTGTGATGTGGGTGCCAGGCGGAAACTGCAGGCGTAAGACTCCGTCGTACATTGTATTCCAGAGTAAAGGTCCCAGCACCGAGCCTTGGGGCACTCCTCCAGACACTGTCCGCACTACTGGGCCATCATTTGTGGTGTAGCAGATGGTCCTTCCTTGGAAATATTGTCGCACACAACTGAGGAGGTAGTGTGGGACTCCAAAATCGGCTAATGCGACTAGGATACGGCTCCATCTGGCCGAGTTGAAGGCGTTTTTTATGTCTAGGGTGGTTACCAGACAGTACTCTTTCGACCCCCTTTCCATCTAGCACCGGCGATCGCGTCCGCCGCAATATTAACCACGCGTGCAATGGCATCAGTTGTGGACCTAGCCTTCCGGAAACCGAACTGCTGCTCCGCAAGTCCTCCGTTGGCTTGGATGGCTGAGCTAAGCCTTGCGCAAATTAGAGACTCTAGAACTTTACCTGCCGAGTCCAGGAGGCAGATCGGCCTGAATGAAGACGCATCGAGAGAAGTTTTCCCTGGTTTCGTAAGCAAGATTAGGTTCTGCTTTTTCCATCTGGATGGGAACGCGCCTTCCCTCATGCACTTGTTGTACAAGTCCACAAAGGACTCAGCCTGTAACGACACCGCGATCTTTAGTATTTGGTTAGTGATTCCGTCGGGGCCCGGAGCCTTCGCAGGTTTAAGATTCCGGACTATGTTGAGTACCTCGTCCACTGTGCATTCCTCTATTTGTGGGTGAAGCGGGGGATGCAGGACAGGCAATTCGTCCACGATTTGAGGGAAGAGGGTGTCTACTATGCCCCTAACAGTCGGGGCGTCCTTTGGTGCCGGAGTCTTGTCTATATGCAAGCGCTTCACGACAGTCTGGTATGCCTTACCCCATGGGTCCTGCTCTGCGGAGTCGCATAGGGCCAGGAAGCACTCGCGTTTGCTGTCTTTGATCGCCTTTTGAGAGCCTTGCAGCACTGCTTGTATTCCAGATATAGGTCTGGGAAGGCTAGCGTCCCTCTAGCACGCTGGTACATGCGCCTCGCGCGGAAGCATCTGCGGCGAACGTCGGCGATACTGTCATTCCACCAACAGGGGCCCTGTATGCCTTGCGCTGGGACATACTCTCATCACAGGCCCTCTCCAGTGTCGACATGAAAGAGTTCGCTGCCGTGTCTGCATCTCCTAGGCGTGCATCACGTAAACTCTCCAACACTCTGCTAAACGTGTACAAGTTTAAGGACTCAAACTTGTAGCTTTTCCCGGTGGGAGGCGTTCGCTCAGCTCGTGGCATGGTTGTCCCAACGGTGAAGACAATGGCCTCGTGGTCGCTACCGGTGTAGTAACGCCCAACTTCCCAATTCGACTGTGAAGCTATGGAGTCACTGGCGAACGTAAGGTCGACAATGGATCCTGCACCGGCTCTACTGAAAGTGAATCTTGAGCCGGAATTGAGCAGCGAGACACTGAGATTGCAGAAACACTCGAGCAAAAGGCGGCCCCGTGCGTCGGAGCGAGTACTACCCCATTCAGTTGCCCAAGCATTAAAGTCACCGCCAATGATGACACCTTGGCGGCCCCCTGGCGTCGACAGAAATGGCGTCGATGGTACATCCAAACCTCTCTAGGGTGTAGCTGGGAGGCAGGTAGCAGCTATAGACCCAGTACCCTCCAATTTTTGCCCGGACGAAGCCCTCCATCTGGGCGACTTCCTCAATTGGGAGCCTGATAGACCCGCAGGACCAAATAGCAGCCTTTCCGTTGATGTCGGATACCCAGTCGGCGTTCCTCTCCGTTCTATACGGCTCGCTGACTAGGGCCAAGTCGTAGCCGCCTTCCCGAACCGTCTGATGGAGGAGATCCTGCGCGACGGCACAGTGATTAAGGTTCACTTGGATGAATTTTAGGCGCATCATTGATGGGCCCGTGGTTGCCTCTTTGTTCCATTAAGGGGGCACCGATGACTGCCCGCAAAGTGGTTCGTAGGCTGAAGGCCCTCCTCTTGGCACAGGAAGCAGGTGGGGTCTTTTAATCCACAGCTCGCGGCTTTGTGTCCTTCCGCTCCACACCTCAGGCAGCAGTTGGACCTATCCACTTGGCTGGGGCACTTCGCCGATATATGGCCAGCCCTGAGACAGCGGTAGCAACGCTTAGGCAGCTCGTCCAGCTCCTTTATACGGCAACAGGACCATCCAACACGGACTTTGCCTAATGCCAGTATCTTCTTCATCACCGTCTCAGCTGCACTTATGACTGCGACTTTGGACCCGGAGAGCCCGCGGCGTAGACTCCTGACAGTACAGCAGTCCTCGTCGACACTTGCTTGATTTGCCAGTGCGACAATAAGGTCGCGAGGCTCAGTCAATTCATCTAGTTCGCGAATAATTGCGTGTTTGGTTGGAGCAAGGACACGTACTCCGGCTGAATCCCCTAGGACGTGCTTCAGCTCGTCCTTCAGGAACTGCTTGTCCTCAGGGGCCCCCTTTAGCTCGAGTAACAACCCGTCTTTGACGGTGCGTCGAACCTTGACGACTTGCTCACATACGCGTTTGAGCTTATCATCACTGCGCCTCGTTACCATGGCCAAGACCTCGCTGTAGCTGCGGCCCGATGCTGGCTGGACCAAGAGAGCCTCCGGCTTGACTCTGCGAGGTACCCCAGATTTGTGACGGGACGCCCGCGATGACGCACCGACCCGCTGCCACGTACTGGTGTCCTTCTGGGCAGGGTCGTGGGGTTGCTCCTCTCGCTTATCAGCAGGCTGCTGTGCAGACTTCTTTTTGCATCTTTGATGACCCTTACTCTGGGTGACACTTGCGTCGGCTTGTCCTGTTTAAGTGGAGGGACTGCCTCTTCCGTTTGCTGGTAGCGACTCACGCGCTTGGGAGGCGGTCTACTACAGGATACGCACCTCGGCTCTGTTGTGCCAGGGAGTTCTCGACCGTGGAACATCGCACTGACAACCACGACTAGTTCTTGCAGTCTGGCGACCTTTTCCCTAAAAGTGTTTGTGATGCTGCGGTTTATTTTGCCGCTAGCATCTTTCTCCTTGGAGTAGTGGACAGCAATTGAGTCCAGGAGGATACTCATTTCGTCCAGTGCCTTGACCTTTGGCTGTACCTTCGATTTTTTTGGGGGTACGTTACCGCCGCTGTTAGGACTATGCGTTGGGGAGTCTCTAGTTCGCTTCGGGGTCGCGTCTTGACCAGTCGCCACCGGCAGCGCCACCTTTTGAGCCACGAGACTTAAGGCAGCCTGCTGTTCCGGCGCTTGCCCTGTTGGCGGAGGCGTCCGCTCTACTGGCATTCCCTCGGCGGGCAAGTATTTCCCCCTGCCTAGCGATGGGAGTTATACCGCTCCGACTCGGGAACTTCTTCCTGGATCTTTATTTATTTTAAAAAAAATAAAATAAATAAGAGACCAAAAACAACCAAAAGGGAAAAAAAAAAAAAAAAAAAAAAAAAAAAAAAAAATATATTTAATTTCCAGATGCTTCCAGCGGATTTGAGCCTTGGCCTATCGGTGCCGGCAACAGCAAGCAACAACAAAAAAGAATATATGTATATGTGTATAGTATAGTGGGGGAGAATTCAATTGGGTGACAATTGAATAGCTAGTTGTTATTGTTATATATAAATAAATTTGTTTTGTTGTATTTATTTTATTTAATTATATTATGTTCCAATTGCAAATAACAAATAATCCAAGAAATTCACGAATCCCCAGCGCGGAGTTGAACCAGCGGCCCATGCGCCAGCGACTTGCGCGACTCGTACAACGCCACCGAGCAGATGTGTAGCTTGGTGCTGGAACTCAGCTATGTTACGAGCGGGTTCGAGTATCGGATTAAGTGCAATGCAGAATCGAAAGTGCCCAACTGTTAACAGTTTACAGAGTGCACAGTTAACAGAGGCAGATCGTGTGGTAAAAGGCGTGCTGTTAGCGCAGTGGGCGCTGTTAACGGCTAGTTAACTACTGATCTGGCAAACCTGGTATCAGCTGATGGTTCTATCCCGCAGGAACGAATTTGTGTGGGCAAAGAGGAACAAAAGCGGGAACCGAAAGAAATGTCAAACCCGACACACACCAACACTGACGCATCCACAAGTAACGGGACGAGGCAGAGCAGCTCCCACCCCTGGTCACCCAAGGGAAGTGTAGGCTCATGGACCGGTGCACGCAGCAGGCCCTGGTCACCGGGTGTTCGACGACCGCCGGACGAGATTTGGATTCTGGCGAGTAGACACTTAACGCGGGCACTTGCACCACCAACTCAAGCCTTTTATTCACAGGTAGAAACACAATATAGTTGAATAATTGGGAGCGGAGACGAAGACGCGTCCGCACTGCAAACAATCACAATATGTGTGTGTCAGGCTTTAATGTGCGTGTATGTGTGTGTGTGTGTATCCCGCTGACAAAGTCTTTTGACGAGTATGATCGCGTTTAGGACATTAAATGCCCGTTCTGAGCATGTCTAAAAGAGCGTGCCAACGAATCGTTTCGGAAGAGGATATCTAGAAATTTGCATGAGATTTGCGCTTTGTTTCGGAAAGCACTCAGTTGGACATGTAAATGTACAAATACCTTGATTATTTGATCGTTATATTGGTTGAACTCTAGATAACATGCAGATCGTATGGTCTTGTACCAACGACAGTTGTTGTGGTTAAAACGTTCGAAGTTGAACTTGTGCTTCATACGGGTAGTACAACATACATTTGTAGTTAGTACTATACCTTCATATATGTAAGAGTATTATCGCTAAACAGTTAAAAAAAAGTGACGAAAATGTTGACTATCAAATTGACTGAACAATCCGGAAAGGTTGGTAAGCGTAAGGATATTACTTTTCCTAATCATCAGCAAATGTCCTTTTTCAGCAATTGGTTATCAAACTGCCGGTCTTTCAGATCGCCGATCAGCTCAAGATTCAATCTGGAATATTGGAGATATGTGATTCAAATGGACTGTTTTCCAAGTCCGATCTCATAAAAGAAGTTGCTGGATTGGGCAACAACCGAACAACTGCACCTATTATGTCCTGCTAGTTGCGGGTTGAGCTTGAGGATGACGAGGATGTACAAGTCGATAGCCAGACATCATCAGATTCTAGTTTAGAAGTGGACACAAGCCGATCTTCTGTAATTCAGGTATCCCCGGAATCCAGCTCGGAGATGGTTGACAACTGCTCGGCGCCATTTACATTTGATCTTAGACGCCGACAAAAACGCAAGGGCGATGTCAAGGAAATAACATTGCGTATTAAGAAGTAAGTGTACGGAATAGAAAATGTAAATTCAATATGAATGAACATTCCGTCTTTTGTAATTAAGGTTTAAAGAGGTCCTTGCATATTGTAAGGAGAGTTTTGAAAGCATTTCGGCTGAAGGCGGAGAAATGATGGAGACGTGCGAAATGGGAGCTTGCCCCATTAATCCTCCTATTGAATCAGATAGTGATTTAGAAATGAATCCAAAGAAGATAAATGGACAACGGTCCCCATATATTCTTCCTGAAAACAGGCAGTTCTTGGTCATTTCATCCCAAGAGAGTTGCAAAAACTTCTGCATCCTGCTGAAGGATTTTTTTGCAGATTTCCAGAATTACAGGAACGTGGCATGCTTCGAATTCAATGAAGCTGCGCCATTGAATATAATGATCGGCTCTTTGTGGCCAATGCGACAGAGCTTGGATGCACGTAAGCGCAACGATGCAATTTTTAGCATTTTAAACATTTCGAAAATGTGCAATTTTGACGGGGCAATATGTGTCAATATACGCCAAATATGGTAACCACTGAAGGTTGAAATGGAACACAATTTAAACTGTAATTATTTACTTTTAATGCTATTTCATTATTATTAACGATTTGACACAGATAGATAAAAAAAATTATCCATTGTAATAAACGGAATGCAGAAAATTTTTTTTTTTGGAGATTAGGTTTTTCCCACTAGCACCTTAAATTTTAAATAATTAGAGTTCCAGAGCCTTACGAGTGGTAGCATATGTGGTCCGTTTCGGCAGAAAGTGTCGAAAACTTCCAAACGATTACTCCGGGAGGTGACCTCGAACGAGATCAATCAAGTACTCCAGGCGTTGATCCAAGTCACTCAACGTGACTACTTCCCGACGGAACATCGGTGTCTACAGCAGAAGAAATCTCTGCCCACGTCTAGCACCATTTTCAATTTGAATCCGTTCATTGACGCAGCAGTAATATCATGCAATTTATAATCGGCAATGTCAATTTATTTATATATTATTATGAAGTTTGAAGGTATTTTTAAAATACATATGAAAATTTGTTGTTTAGTGGTACCTTCAAACATAAATGGTCGATTTTGAGAGTATGTGGCAAAAAACCTACTTAGGTGGTGTGATGTCGAGCATAGTCAGTCATATGTTAAAAATATAAATAACTTAAAAACATATAATATCATGCAATTTATAATCGGCAATGTCAATTTATTTATATATTATTATGAAGTTTGAAGGTATTTTTAAAATACATATGAAAATTTGTTGTTTAGTGGTACCTTCAAACATAAATGGTCGATTTTGAGAGTATGTGGCAAAAAACCCTACTTAGGTGGTGTGATGTCGAGCATGGTTTGTCATATGTTAAAAATATAAATAACTTAAAAACATATAATATCATGCAATTTATAATCGGCAATGTCAATTTATTTATATATTATTATGAAGTTTGAAGGTATTTTTAAAATACATATGAAAATTTGTTGTTTAGTGGTACCTTCAAACATAAATGGTCGATTTTGAGAGTATGTGGCAAAAAACCTACTTAGGTGGTGTGATGTCGAGCATAGTCAGTCATTGTCATATGTTAAAAATATAAATACACTTCTCAAAAACATATAATATCATGCAATTTAAATATTCGGCAATGTCAATTTATTTATATATTATTATGAAGTTTGAAGGTATTTTTAAAATACATATGAAAATTTGTTGTTTAGTGGTACCTTCAAACATAAATGGTCGATTTTGAGAGTATGTGGCAAAAAACCTACTTAGGTGGTGTGATGTCGAGCATAGTCAGTCATATGTAATATCAGTACAGTTTTCAAATACATATGTCTTATGCATATAAATATTCGGCAATGTCAATTTATTTATATATTATTATGAAGTTTGAAGGTATTTTTAAAATACATGTGAAAATTTATTGTTGAGTGGTTCATTGAAACATAAATGGTCGATTTTGAGAGTGTTTGGCAAAAAACCTACTCATGATTGACAGTGATTGTTCAGTCGTGTTGAACTTTGCTCAATTCAACATTAATATGTCAAACACAAAAGATAATGAAAAAGCCTACCAAGGTATTCCACGGTGTATGATGAAACGGTCTTAGGAGCGTTCTCTCTGCTAAGGTTTATTCACTGGTTACATTTGGATTTATCGTTAATATTTAATAGAGATTATGAGCATTAAATTAATTGTTAGTTTATTTGTTCAATAAACTTTAACCTTTTATAAAGAGCAAATTTTTATTATTGAAATCATTTTATTTATTTAGAATACATTTCTAATAATTAAAAAAAAAAAAAAAAAACACTCATCACATTAAATGTGCATGATGGTTTTACTTAATATATAATTTCACACATTAAATGACAATTTTAAATTAAATTTTAAATTTAATATCATAATACAAATGCTTATTTTCTTTTGAAGTAAGCAAAATGAAAATAAATGTGATTATATATTATGTAAGTGTAAAAATAAAAATATTTTTGAACAAAATTATTAAATATATTCAATTAATGAAAAACGAAAATGAACGCTATTAAATTATGGCCATATTCGTATAATATAATATGCAATAGAAATATACAAATAATATATTTTATTTTATTCAAAAATATATCATATTGTCAAGTATCTTTAAATATATAAAATTATGTGAATGTTTAAAAGCATACAAAAATATGTTTTTCACAACACATTAAATAATAACATTATTCTGGTTGATCCTGCCAGTAGTTATATGCTTGTCTCAAAGATTAAGCCATGCATGTCTAAGTACACACGAATTAAAAGTGAAACCGCAAAAGGCTCATTATATCAGTTATGGTTCCTTAGATCGTTAACAGTTACTTGGATAACTGTGGTAATTCTAGAGCTAATACATGCAATTAAAACACGGACCTTTTGGGACGTGTGCTTTTATTAGACTAAAACCAAGCGATCATTTGATCGTTATATTGGTTGAACTCTAGATAACATGCAGATCGTATGGTCTTGTACCGACGACAGATCTTTCAAATGTCTGCCCTATCAACTTTTGATGGTAGTATCTAGGACTACCATGGTTGCAACGGGTAACGGGGAATCAGGGTTCGATTCCGGAGAGGGAGCCTGAGAAACGGCTACCACATCTAAGGAAGGCAGCAGGCGCGTAAATTACCCACTCCCAGCTCGGGGAGGTAGTGACGAAAAATAACAATACAGGACTCATATCCGAGGCCCTGTAATTGGAATGAGTACACTTTAAATCCTTTAACAAGGACCAATTGGAGGGCAAGTCTGGTGCCAGCAGCCGCGGTAATTCCAGCTCCAATAGCGTATATTAAAGTTGTTGCGGTTAAAACGTTCGTAGTTGAACTTGTGCTTCATACGGGTAGTACAACATACATTTGTAGTTAGTACTATACCTTCATGTATGTAAGCGTATTATCGGTGGAGTTCTTATATGTAATTAAGTACTTGTACTTTTTTATATATTCCTCCTATTTAAAAACCTACATTAGTGCTCTTCATCGAGTGTTTTTGTGGGCCGGTACAATTACTTTGAACAAATTAGAGTGCTTAAAGCAGGCTTCAAATGCCTGAATATTCTGTGCATGGGATAATGAAATAAGACCTCTGTTCTGCTTTCATTGGTTTTCAGATCAAGAGGTAATGATTAATAGAAGCAGTTTGGGGGCATTAGTATTACGACGCGAGAGGTGAAATTCTTGGACCGTCGTAAGACTAACTTAAGCGAAAGCATTTGCCAAAGATGTTTTCATTAATCAAGAACGAAAGTTAGAGGTTCGAAGGCGATCAGATACCGCCCTAGTTCTAACCATAAACGATGCCAGCTAGCAATTGGGTGTAGCTACTTTTATGGCTCTCTCAGTCGCTTCCCGGGAAACCAAAGCTTTTGGGCTCCGGGGGAAGTATGGTTGCAAAGCTGAAACTTAAAGGAATTGACGGAAGGGCACCACCAGGAGTGGAGCCTGCGGCTTAATTTGACTCAACACGGGAAAACTTACCAGGTCCGAACATAAGTGTGTAAGACAGATTGATAGCTCTTTCTCGAATCTATGGGTGGTGGTGCATGGCCGTTCTTAGTTCGTGGAGTGATTTGTCTGGTTAATTCCGATAACGAACGAGACTCAAATATATTAAATAGATATCTTCAGGATTATGGTGTTGAAGCTTATATTGCCTTCATTCATGGTAGCAGTAAAATGTTTATTGTGTTTGAATGTGTTTATATAAGTGGAGCCGTACCTGTTGGTTTGTCCCATTATAAGGACACTAGCTTCTTAAATGGACAAATTGCGTCTAGCAATAATGAGATTGAGCAATAACAG
This sequence comes from Drosophila insularis, assembly GCA_018903935.1. NCBI lineage: Eukaryota > Metazoa > Arthropoda > Insecta > Diptera > Drosophilidae > Drosophila > Drosophila insularis. The sequence continues at coordinate 103,148 of JAEIFP010001173.1, read as the reverse complement.
GTCTGTGATGCCCTTAGATGTCCTGGGCTGCACGCGCGCTACAATGAAAGTATCAACGTGTATTTCCTAGACCGAGAGGTCCGGGTAAACCGCTGAACCACTTTCATGCTTGGGATTGTGAACTGAAACTGTTCACATGAACTTGGAATTCCTAGTAAGTGTGAGTCATTAACTCGCATTGATTACGTCCCTGCCCTTTGTGCACACCGCCCGTCGCTACTACCGATTGAATTATTTAGTGAGGTCTCCGGACGTGATCACTGTGACGCCTTGCGTGTTACGGTTGTTTCGCAAAAGTTGACCGAACTTGATTATTTAGAGGAAGTAAAAGTCGTAACAAGGTTTCCGTAGGTGAACCTGCGGAAGGATCATTATTGTATTTTCCAACCGTTATTAAAAGAAATTAATACCAAATTAATATAAGATATATAAAATGAAAATGAAATTGAAGATGAGAATTATCATATAAAGGAAAATGATTTAGGTTATAATAAAATCTACCTACAATCGAACCCAGAAATATAGATAGAGGAGTATAAATATATAAAAAAATTGACGGTAAAAGAATATATGTATTTTAACTCTTCACATGATGGTTTTGGCAGCCACATGTAAATTTTATGTGTTCCGATCGGAAATTAAAAATGATTTTTGTATATCCTATTTTTTGCATGTATATGTACCATAATATACAGGCGTTGCGTATTGTATTGGCCATTATTGGTTTGGGCATACATTGGTTAAAGCAACATCCCAAATGTACAATGTTGTACCTGCATTTAAGGTTAACGTTTTACATAATTTGATTGCTTACAAAATAATATAAAATTTATAAATTATCAAGTACAGTATTCAATCATTTATGTTAACTAAGACATTTCGCAGCATTCGTTTGGGTTAAAATTTTATTGAAGGAATTGATATATGCCAGTAAAATGGTGTATTTTTAATTTCTTTCAATAAAAGTATTATTGACGTAATGAAATAAACAAACAATTTATTAATCACTCTAAGCGGTGGATCACTCGGCTCATGGGTCGATGAAGAACGCAGCAAACTGTGCGTCATCGTGTGAACTGCAGGACACATGAACATCGACATTTTGAACGCATATCGCAGTCCATGCTGTTATGGTACTTTAATTTATTTTAGAGTGCTGCTTGGACTACATATGGTTGAGGGTTGTAAGACTATGCTAAATAAGTTGTTTTAGTATTTTACGAAATATTAAAGCATATGGTATATTATTGGATATATATATATATATGTATTCATAATATTAATAATAATGAAAACGCATTGGCTCTCATATGTATGAGAAAAACGAAGATTTATAATTTTCTTTTTCAAATCAAATGATACTGAGGAATGTTTAGCATAAAAAATATCAAAATTTTCATCTAGAATTGCCTCTTATTAATGATATGAAATGAAAAAATTTAATTTGTCATATTATTATTCTTCACTAAAAGAAAAAATTTACAATGGTTTTAATATATTTATAAATATATTTGTGTGTGTATATACAACCTCAACTCATATGGGACTACCCCCTGAATTTAAGCATATTAATTAGGGGAGGAAAAGAAACTAACAAGGATTTTCTTAGTAGCGGCGAGCGAAAAGAAAATAGTTCAGCACTAAGTCACTTTGTCTTTATGGCAAATGTGAGATGCAGTGTACGGAACATCAATATTCTAGTATGAGAAATTAATGATTTAAGTCCTTCTTAAATGAGGCCATTTACCCATAGAGGGTGCCAGGCCCGTATAACGTTAATGATTACTAGATGGTGCTTCCAAAGAGTCGTGTTGCTTGATAGTGCAGCACTAAGTGGGTGGTAAACTCCATCTAAAACTAAATATAACCATGAGACCGATAGTAAACAAGTACCGTGAGGGAAAGTTGAAAAGAACTCTGAATAGAGAGTTAAATAGTACGTGAAACTGCTTAGAGGTTAAGCCCGATGAACCTGAATATCCATTATGGAAAATTCATCATTAGAGTTGTAATATTTAAATAATATTATAATAATAGTGTGCATTTTTTCCATATAAGGACATTGTAATCTATTAACATAAACCAAATTTATCATAAAATATGACTTATGGTTTATTTAAATTATTTTGCTTGCATTTTAACATAGAATAAATGTCATTAATTTGATAAAGTGTTGATAGATTTATATAAATACAGTGCGTTAATTTTTCGGAATTATATAATAGCATGATTATCATTGATTTTCTGTGTTTATTATATGCACTTGTATGATTAACAATGCGAAAGATTCAGGATACCTTCGGGACCCGTCTTGAAACACGGACCAAGGAGTCTAACATATGTGCAAGTTATTGGGATATAAACCTAATAGCATAATTAACTTGACTAATAATGGGATTAGTTTTTTAACTATTTATAGTTAATTAACACAATCCCGGGGCGTTCTATATAGTTATGTATAATGATATTTATATTATTTATACCTCTAACTGGAACGTACCTTGAGCATATATGCTGTGACCCGAAAGATGGTGAACTATACTTGATCAGGTTGAAGTCAGGGGAAACCCTGATGGAAGACCGAAACAGTTCTGACGTGCAAATCGATTGTCAGAATTGAGTATAGGGGCGAAAGACCAATCGAACCATCTAGTAGCTGGTTCCTTCCGAAGTTTCCCTCAGGATAGCTGGTGCATTTAAATGTTATATAAAATAATCTTATCTGGTAAAGCGAATGATTAGAGGCCTTAGGGTCGAAACGATCTTAACCTATTCTCAAACTTTAAATGGGTAAGAACCTTAACTTTCTTGATATGAAGTTTAAGGTTATGATATATTGTGCCCAGTGGGCCACTTTTGGTAAGCAGAACTGGCGCTGTGGGATGAACCAAACGTAATGTTACGGTGCCCAAATTAACAACTCATACAGAAACCATGAAAGGCGTTGGTTGCTTAAAACAGCAGGACGGTGATCATGGAAGTCGAAATCCGCTAAGGAGTGTGTAACAACTCACCTGCCGAAGCAACTAGCCCTTAAAATGGATGGCGCTTAAGTTGTATACCTATACATTACCGCTAAAGTAGATGATTTATATTATTTATAATATAAATTTTGAAACTTTAGTGAGTAGGAAGGTACATTGGTGTGCTTAGAAGTGTTTGGCGTAAGCCTGCATGGAGCCGCCATTGGTACAGATCTTGGTGGTAGTAGCAAATAATCGAATGAGACCTTGGAGGACTGAAGTGGAGAAGGGTTTCGTGTGAACAGTGGTTGATCACGAGTTAGTCGGTCCTAAGTTCAAGGCGAAAGCCGAAAATTTTCAAGTTTTAATTTGTCAAATAAAATAAAAAGTAATAAAACACTTGAATAATTTTGAACGAAAGGGAATACGGTTCCAATTCCGTAACCTGTTGGGTATCCGTTTGTTATTAAATATGGGCCTCGTGCTCATCCTGGCAACAGGAACGACCATAAAGAAGCCGTCGAGAGGTATCGGAAGAGTTTTCTTTTCTGTTTTATAGCCGTACTACCATGGAAGTCTTTCGCAGAGAGATATGGTAGATGGGCTAGAAGAGCATGACATATACTGTTGTGTCGATATTTTCTCCTCGGACCTTGAAAATTTATGGTGGGGATACGCAAACTTCTCAACAGGCCGTACCAATATCCGCAGCTGGTCTCCAAGGTGAAGAGTCTCTAGTCGATAGAATAATGTAGGTAAGGGAAGTCGGCAAATTAGATCCGTAACTTCGGGATAAGGATTGGCTCTGAAGATTGAGATAGTCGGGCTTGATTGGGAAACAATAACATGGTTTATGTGCTCGTTCTGGGTAAATAGAGTTTCTATCATTTATGATAGTTATTTGTTCCCCGGATAGTTAGTTACGTAGCCAATTGTGGAACTTTCTTGCTAAAATTTTTAAGAATACTAATTAGTTACTAATTAGTTCTTTTAAATTATAACGATTATCAATTAACAATCAATTCAGAACTGGCACGGACTTGGGGAATCCGACTGTCTAATTAAAACAAAGCATTGTGATGGCCCTAGCGGGTGTTGACACAATGTGATTTCTGCCCAGTGCTCTGAATGTCAAAGTGAAGAAATTCAAGTAAGCGCGGGTCAACGGCGGGAGTAACTATGACTCTCTTAAGGTAGCCAAATGCCTCGTCATCTAATTAGTGACGCGCATGAATGGATTAACGAGATTCCTACTGTCCCTATCTACTATCTAGCGAAACCACAGCCAAGGGAACGGGCTTGGAATAATTAGCGGGGAAAGAAGACCCTTTTGAGCTTGACTCTAATCTGGCAGTGTAAGGAGACATAAGAGGTGTAGAATAAGTGGGAGATATTATTCCTTGTGTTTGATATCGCCAATGAAATACCACTACTCTTATTGTTTCCTTACTTACTTGATTAAATGGAACGTGTATCATTTCCTAGCCATTATACGGATATATTTATTATATCTTATGGTATTGGGTTTTGATGCAAGCTTCTTGATCAAAGTATCACGAGTTTGTTATATAATCGCAAACAAATTCTTTAATGAGAGAGTGCATTTATGTATTTTTAAATTGAAATTTTTGGTATAACTCCAATTACTCAGGTATGATCCAATTCAAGGACATTGCCAGGTAGGGAGTTTGACTGGGGCGGTACATCTCTCAAATAATAACGGAGGTGTCCCAAGGCCAGCTCAGTGCGGACAGAAACCACACATAGAGCAAAAGGGCAAATGCTGACTTGATCTCGGTGTTCAGTACACACAGGGACAGCAAAAGCTCGGCCTATCGATCCTTTTGGTTTAAAGAGTTTTTAACAAGAGGTGTCAGAAAAGTTACCATAGGGATAACTGGCTTGTGGCGGCCAAGCGTTCATAGCGACGTCGCTTTTTGATCCTTCGATGTCGGCTCTTCCTATCATTGTGAAGCAAAATTCACCAAGCGTTGGATTGTTCACCCATGCAAGGGAACGTGAGCTGGGTTTAGACCGTCGTGAGACAGGTTAGTTTTACCCTACTAATGACAAAACGTTGTTGCGACAGCATTCCTGCGTAGTACGAGAGGAACCGCAGGTACGGACCAATGGCACAATACTTGTTCGAGCGAACAGTGGTATGACGCTACGTCCGTTGGATTATGCCTGAACGCCTCTAAGGTCGTATCCGTGCTGGACTGCAATGATAAATAAGGGGCAATTTGCATTGTATGGCTTCTAAACCATTAAAAGTTTATTTTATAAACGACAATGGATGTGATGCCAATGTTATTTGTAACATAGTAAATTGGGAGGATCTTCGATCACCTGATGCCGCGCTAGTTACTTATTAAAACATTATTTAATACAATGACAAAGCCTAGAATCAATTGTAAACGACTTTTGTAACAGGCAAGGTGTTGTAAGTGGTTGAGCAGCTGCCATACTGCGATCCACTGAAGCTTATCCTTTGCTTGATGATTCGATTTTAGATTTGTGATTAATAGAATTATATTCTATTTTAAATTTGATTGGTATTTAAGAAGAAGTGGCCAAATGGAACTGTCATTCAGTTAGTGACGGAATAGGGAATCTTAATGAGATTTCTTAAGGGTGGGGGGTGGTCCCTATTATAAGGGGAAAAAATGTTATATGTATATAACTTAAAGGAACGAAAACGGCGGTTCTAAGTGTGATAGTTATTAAGTAGCCAAATGTATTGACATTTGTTTAGTAACGCAACGGAAGCACTTGAACCGATTCCTACTGTCCCTAATAAAGGGCAAACAAAAAGTTATATGAATATAACTCAAAGGAACGAAAACGGCGGTTCTAAGTGTGATAGTTATTAAGTAGCCAAATGTATTGACATTTGTTTAGTAACGCAATGGAAACACTTGAACCGATTCCTACTGTCCCTAATAAAGGGCAAACAAAAAGTTATATGAATATAACTCAAAGGAACGAAAACGGCGGTTCTAAGTGTGATAGTTATTAAGTAGCCAAATGTATTGACATTTGTTTAGTAACGCAATGGAAACACTTGAACCGATTCCTACTGTCCCTAATAAAGGGCAAAAACGAAAAATATTTGTCGAATAGGAACATCAAAAACATATGAAAATGCATTTCGTATGAAAATCTCATTTCAATATAAAAAACTCAAATATGATATAAAACACACATATCGTATGAAAATATTATTTCATATGATAATCTCATATCATATGAAAATACTTATTTAATATAAAAATCTCATATCATATGAAAATCTCATATCATATGAAAATCTTATTTAATATAAAATCCATATGAAAATCACATGAAAATATCCTATTGTCCCTAATAAAAAAGGCAAATCAAAAAACTTATATGAAAATCCATATAAAAAGAAACATCATTATTTAATATAAAAATGCCTCATATCATATGAAAAACTCTATTTAATATAAAAACTCATATCATATGAAAATCTCATATTGTATGAAAATATTATTTCATATGAAAATCTTATATCATATGAAAATCTTATTTAATATAAAAATCTCATATCATATGAAAAACTTATTTAATATAAAAATCTCATATCATATGAAAATCTCATATCATATGAAAATCTTATTTAATATAAAAATAAAAATCTCATATCATATGAAAAACTTATTTAATATAAAAACTCATATCGTATAGAAAATCTCATATCACATGAAAAATCTCATATCATATGAAAATCTTATTTAATATAAAAATCTCATATCATATGAAAAACTTATTTAATATAAAAACTCATATCATATGAAAATCTCATATCATATGAAAATCTTATTTAATATAAAAATCTCATATCATATGAAAAACTTATTTAATATAAAAACTCATATCATATGAAAATCTTATTTAATATAAAAAATCATCATATTCATATGAAAATCTCATATCATATGAAAATCTTATTTAATATAAAAATCTCATATCATATGAAAAACTTATTTAATATAAAAACTCATATCATATGAAAATCTCATATCATATGAAAATCTTATCATTATTTAATATAAAAACTCATATCTATATATAAAAAACTTATTTAATATAAAAATCTCATATCATATTATCATATGAAAATCTCATATCATATGAAAATCTTATTTAATATAAAAATCTCATATCATATGAAAAACTTATTTAATATAAAAACTCATATCATATGAAAATCTCATATTGTATAAAATATTATTTCATAAAAAATCTCATATCATATGAAAAACTTATTTAATATAAAAATCTCATATCATATGAAAAACTTATTTAATATAAAAACTCATATCATATGAAAATCTCATATCGTATGAAAATATTATTTCATATGAAAATCTCATATCATATGAAAATCTTATTTAATATAAAAATCTCATATCATATGAAAAACTTATTTAATATAAAAACTCATATCATATGAAAATCTCATATTGTATGAAAATATTATTTCATATGAAAATCTCATATCATATGAAAATCTTATTTAATATAAAAATCTCATATCATATGAAAAACTTATTTAATATAAAAACTCATATCATATGAAAATCTCATATCATATGAAAATCTTATTTAATATAAAAATCTCATATCATATGAAAAACTTATTTAATATAAAAACTCATATCATATGAAAATCTCATATTGTATGAAAATATTATTTCATATGAAAATCTCATATCGTATGAAAAACTTATTTAATATAAAAACTCATATCATATGAAAAACTTATTTAATATAAAAACTCATATCATATGAAAATCTCATATTGTATGAAAATATTATTTCATATGAAAATCTCATATCATATGAAAATCTTATTTAATATAAAAATCTCATATCATATGAAAAACTTATTTAATATAAAAACTCATATCGTATGAAAATCTCATATCATATGAAAATCTCATTTATCATAAAAATCTCATATCATATGAAAAACTTATTTAATATAAAAATCTCATATCATATGAAAAACTTATTTAATATAAAAACTCATATCGTATGAAAATCTCATATCATATGAAAATCTTATTTAATATAAAAATCTCATATCATATGAAAAACTTATTTAATATAAAAACTCATATCATATGAAAATCTCATATTGTATGAAAATATTATATCATATGAAAATCTTATATCAAAATATATAATATGAAAATCTTATTTAATATAAAAATCTCATATCATATGAAAAACTTATTTAATATAAAAACTCATATCATATGAAAATCTCATATTGTATGATAGGTGGTGTGATGTCGAGCATGGTCTGTCATATGTTAAAAATATAAATAACTTAAAAACATATAATATCATGCAATTTATAATCGGCAATGTCAATTTATTTATATATTATTATGAAGTTTGAAGGTATTTTTAAAATACATACGAAAATTTGTTGTTTAGTGGTACCTTCAAACATAAATGGTCGATTTTGAGAGTATGTGGCAAAAAACCTACTTAGGTGGTGTGATGTCGAGCATGGTTTGTCATATGTTAAAAATATAAATAACTTAAAAACATATAATATCATGCAATTTATAATCGGCAATGTCAATTTATTTATATATTATTATGAAGTTTGAAGGTATTTTTAAAATACATATGAAAATTTGTTGTTTAGTGGTACCTTCAAACATAAATGGTCGATTTTGAGAGTATGTGGCAAAAAACCTACTTAGGTGGTGTGATGTCGAGCATAGTCAGTCATATGTTAAAAATATAAATAACTTAAAAACATATAATATCATGCAATTTATAATCGGCAATGTCAATTTATTTATATATTATTATGAAGTTTGAAGGTATTTTTAAAATACATATGAAAATTTGTTGTTTAGTGGTACCTTCAAACATAAATGGTCGATTTTGAGAGTATGTGGCAAAAAACCTACTTAGGTGGTGTGATGTCGAGCATGGTTTGTCATATGTTAAAAATATAAATAACTTAAAAACATATAATATCATGCAATTTATAATCGGCAATGTCAATTTATTTATATATTATTATGAAGTTTGAAGGTATTTTTAAAATACATATGAAAATTTGTTGTTTAGTGGTACCTTCAAACATAAATGGTCGATTTTGAGAGTATGTGGCAAAAAACCTACTTAGGTGGTGTGATGTCGAGCATAGTCAGTCATATGTAATATCAGTACAGTTCTCAAATACATATGTCTTATGCATATAAATATTCGGCAATGTCAATTTATTTATATATTATTATGAAGTTTGAAGGTATTTTTAAAATACATATGAAAATTTGTTGTTTAGTGGTACCTTCAAACATAAATGGTCGATTTTGAGAGTATGTGGCAAAAAACCTACTTAGGTGGTGTGATGTCGAGCATAGTCAGTCATATGTAATATCAGTACAGTTTTCAAAAAAAAAAAAACATATGTCTATATGCAATAAATATTCGGCAATGTCAATTTATTTATATATTATTATGAAGTTTGAAGGTATTTTTAAAATACATGTGAAAATTTATTGTTGAGTGGTTCATTGAAACATAAATGGTCGATTTTGAGAGTGTTTGGCAAAAAACCTACTCATGATTGACAGTGATTGTTCAGTCGTGTTGAACTTTGCTCAATTCAACATTAATATGTCAAACACAAAAGATAATGAAAAAGCCTACCAAGGTATTCCACGGTGTATGATGAAACGGTCTTAGGAGCGTTCTCTCTGCTAAGGTTTATTCACTGGTTACATTTGGATTTATCGTTAATATTTAATAGAGATTATGAGCATTAAATTAATTGTTAGTTTATTTGTTCAATAAACTTTAACCTTTTATAAAGAGCAAATTTTTATTATTGAAATCATTTTATTTATTTAGAATACATTTCTAATAATTAAAAAAAAAAAAAAAAAACACTCATCACATTAAATGTGCATGATGGTTTTACTTAATATATAATTTCACACATTAAATGACAATTTTAAATTAAATTTTAAATTTAATATCATAATACAAATGCTTATTTTCTTTTGAAGTAAGCAAAATGAAAATAAATGTGATTATATATTATGTAAGTGTAAAAATAAAAATATTTTTGAACAAAATTATTAAATATATTCAATTAATGAAAAACGAAAATGAACGCTATTAAATTATGGCCATATTCGTATAATATAATATGCAATAGAAATATACAAATAATATATTTTATTTTATTCAAAAATATATCATATTGTCAAGTATCTTTAAATATATAAAATTATGTGAATGTTTAAAAGCATACAAAAATATGTTTTTCACAACACATTAAATAATAACATTATTCTGGTTGATCCTGCCAGTAGTTATATGCTTGTCTCAAAGATTAAGCCATGCATGTCTAAGTACACACGAATTAAAAGTGAAACCGCAAAAGGCTCATTATATCAGTTATGGTTCCTTAGATCGTTAACAGTTACTTGGATAACTGTGGTAATTCTAGAGCTAATACATGCAATTAAAACACGGACCTTTTGGGACGTGTGCTTTTATTAGACTAAAACCAAGCGATCATTTGATCGTTATATTGGTTGAACTCTAGATAACATGCAGATCGTATGGTCTTGTACCGACGACAGATCTTTCAAATGTCTGCCCTATCAACTTTTGATGGTAGTATCTAGGACTACCATGGTTGCAACGGGTAACGGGGAATCAGGGTTCGATTCCGGAGAGGGAGCCTGAGAAACGGCTACCACATCTAAGGAAGGCAGCAGGCGCGTAAATTACCCACTCCCAGCTCGGGGAGGTAGTGACGAAAAATAACAATACAGGACTCATATCCGAGGCCCTGTAATTGGAATGAGTACACTTTAAATCCTTTAACAAGGACCAATTGGAGGGCAAGTCTGGTGCCAGCAGCCGCGGTAATTCCAGCTCCAATAGCGTATATTAAAGTTGTTGCGGTTAAAACGTTCGTAGTTGAACTTGTGCTTCATACGGGTAGTACAACATACATTTGTAGTTAGTACTATACCTTCATGTATGTAAGCGTATTATCGGTGGAGTTCTTATATGTAATTAAGTACTTGTACTTTTTTATATATTCCTCCTATTTAAAAACCTACATTAGTGCTCTTCATCGAGTGTTTTTGTGGGCCGGTACAATTACTTTGAACAAATTAGAGTGCTTAAAGCAGGCTTCAAATGCCTGAATATTCTGTGCATGGGATAATGAAATAAGACCTCTGTTCTGCTTTCATTGGTTTTCAGATCAAGAGGTAATGATTAATAGAAGCAGTTTGGGGGCATTAGTATTACGACGCGAGAGGTGAAATTCTTGGACCGTCGTAAGACTAACTTAAGCGAAAGCATTTGCCAAAGATGTTTTCATTAATCAAGAACGAAAGTTAGAGGTTCGAAGGCGATCAGATACCGCCCTAGTTCTAACCATAAACGATGCCAGCTAGCAATTGGGTGTAGCTACTTTTATGGCTCTCTCAGTCGCTTCCCGGGAAACCAAAGCTTTTGGGCTCCGGGGGAAGTATGGTTGCAAAGCTGAAACTTAAAGGAATTGACGGAAGGGCACCACCAGGAGTGGAGCCTGCGGCTTAATTTGACTCAACACGGGAAAACTTACCAGGTCCGAACATAAGTGTGTAAGACAGATTGATAGCTCTTTCTCGAATCTATGGGTGGTGGTGCATGGCCGTTCTTAGTTCGTGGAGTGATTTGTCTGGTTAATTCCGATAACGAACGAGACTCAAATATATTAAATAGATATCTTCAGGATTATGGTGTTGAAGCTTATATTGCCTTCATTCATGGTAGCAGTAAAATGTTTATTGTGTTTGAATGTGTTTATATAAGTGGAGCCGTACCTGTTGGTTTGTCCCATTATAAGGACACTAGCTTCTTAAATGGACAAATTGCGTCTAGCAATAATGAGATTGAGCAATAACAGGTCTGTGATGCCCTTAGATGTCCTGGGCTGCACGCGCGCTACAATGAAAGTATCAACGTGTATTTCCTAGACCGAGAGGTCCGGGTAAACCGCTGAACCACTTTCATGCTTGGGATTGTGAACTGAAACTGTTCACATGAACTTGGAATTCCTAGTAAGTGTGAGTCATTAACTCGCATTGATTACGTCCCTGCCCTTTGTGCACACCGCCCGTCGCTACTACCGATTGAATTATTTAGTGAGGTCTCCGGACGTGATCACTGTGACGCCTTGCGTGTTACGGTTGTTTCGCAAAAGTTGACCGAACTTGATTATTTAGAGGAAGTAAAAGTCGTAACAAGGTTTCCGTAGGTGAACCTGCGGAAGGATCATTATTGTATTTTCCAACCGTTATTAAAAGAAATTAATACCAAATTAATATAAGATATATAAAATGAAAATGAAATTGAAGATGAGAATTATCATATAAAGGAAAATGATTTAGGTTATAATAAAATCTACCTACAATCGAACCCAGAAATATAGATAGAGGAGTATAAATATATAAAAAAATTGACGGTAAAAGAATATATGTATTTTAACTCTTCACATGATGGTTTTGGCAGCCACATGTAAATTTTATGTGTTCCGATCGGAAATTAAAAATGATTTTTGTATATCCTATTTTTTGCATGTATATGTACCATAATATACAGGCGTTGCGTATTGTATTGGCCATTATTGGTTTGGGCATACATTGGTTAAAGCAACATCCCAAATGTACAATGTTGTACCTGCATTTAAGGTTAACGTTTTACATAATTTGATTGCTTACAAAATAATATAAAATTTATAAATTATCAAGTACAGTATTCAATCATTTATGTTAACTAAGACATTTCGCAGCATTCGTTTGGGTTAAAATTTTATTGAAGGAATTGATATATGCCAGTAAAATGGTGTATTTTTAATTTCTTTCAATAAAAGTATTATTGACGTAATGAAATAAACAAACAATTTATTAATCACTCTAAGCGGTGGATCACTCGGCTCATGGGTCGATGAAGAACGCAGCAAACTGTGCGTCATCGTGTGAACTGCAGGACACATGAACATCGACATTTTGAACGCATATCGCAGTCCATGCTGTTATGGTACTTTAATTTATTTTAGAGTGCTGCTTGGACTACATATGGTTGAGGGTTGTAAGACTATGCTAAATAAGTTGTTTTAGTATTTTACGAAATATTAAAGCATATGGTATATTATTGGATATATATATATATATGTATTCATAATATTAATAATAATGAAAACGCATTGGCTCTCATATGTATGAGAAAAACGAAGATTTATAATTTTCTTTTTCAAATCAAATGATACTGAGGAATGTTTAGCATAAAAAATATCAAAATTTTCATCTAGAATTGCCTCTTATTAATGATATGAAATGAAAAAATTTAATTTGTCATATTATTATTCTTCACTAAAAGAAAAAATTTACAATGGTTTTAATATATTTATAAATATATTTGTGTGTGTATATACAACCTCAACTCATATGGGACTACCCCCTGAATTTAAGCATATTAATTAGGGGAGGAAAAGAAACTAACAAGGATTTTCTTAGTAGCGGCGAGCGAAAAGAAAATAGTTCAGCACTAAGTCACTTTGTCTTTATGGCAAATGTGAGATGCAGTGTACGGAACATCAATATTCTAGTATGAGAAATTAATGATTTAAGTCCTTCTTAAATGAGGCCATTTACCCATAGAGGGTGCCAGGCCCGTATAACGTTAATGATTACTAGATGGTGCTTCCAAAGAGTCGTGTTGCTTGATAGTGCAGCACTAAGTGGGTGGTAAACTCCATCTAAAACTAAATATAACCATGAGACCGATAGTAAACAAGTACCGTGAGGGAAAGTTGAAAAGAACTCTGAATAGAGAGTTAAATAGTACGTGAAACTGCTTAGAGGTTAAGCCCGATGAACCTGAATATCCATTATGGAAAATTCATCATTAGAGTTGTAATATTTAAATAATATTATAATAATAGTGTGCATTTTTTCCATATAAGGACATTGTAATCTATTAACATAAACCAAATTTATCATAAAATATGACTTATGGTTTATTTAAATTATTTTGCTTGCATTTTAACATAGAATAAATGTCATTAATTTGATAAAGTGTTGATAGATTTATATAAATACAGTGCGTTAATTTTTCGGAATTATATAATAGCATGATTATCATTGATTTTCTGTGTTTATTATATGCACTTGTATGATTAACAATGCGAAAGATTCAGGATACCTTCGGGACCCGTCTTGAAACACGGACCAAGGAGTCTAACATATGTGCAAGTTATTGGGATATAAACCTAATAGCATAATTAACTTGACTAATAATGGGATTAGTTTTTTAACTATTTATAGTTAATTAACACAATCCCGGGGCGTTCTATATAGTTATGTATAATGATATTTATATTATTTATACCTCTAACTGGAACGTACCTTGAGCATATATGCTGTGACCCGAAAGATGGTGAACTATACTTGATCAGGTTGAAGTCAGGGGAAACCCTGATGGAAGACCGAAACAGTTCTGACGTGCAAATCGATTGTCAGAATTGAGTATAGGGGCGAAAGACCAATCGAACCATCTAGTAGCTGGTTCCTTCCGAAGTTTCCCTCAGGATAGCTGGTGCATTTAAATGTTATATAAAATAATCTTATCTGGTAAAGCGAATGATTAGAGGCCTTAGGGTCGAAACGATCTTAACCTATTCTCAAACTTTAAATGGGTAAGAACCTTAACTTTCTTGATATGAAGTTTAAGGTTATGATATATTGTGCCCAGTGGGCCACTTTTGGTAAGCAGAACTGGCGCTGTGGGATGAACCAAACGTAATGTTACGGTGCCCAAATTAACAACTCATACAGAAACCATGAAAGGCGTTGGTTGCTTAAAACAGCAGGACGGTGATCATGGAAGTCGAAATCCGCTAAGGAGTGTGTAACAACTCACCTGCCGAAGCAACTAGCCCTTAAAATGGATGGCGCTTAAGTTGTATACCTATACATTACCGCTAAAGTAGATGATTTATATTATTTATAATATAAATTTTGAAACTTTAGTGAGTAGGAAGGTACATTGGTGTGCTTAGAAGTGTTTGGCGTAAGCCTGCATGGAGCCGCCATTGGTACAGATCTTGGTGGTAGTAGCAAATAATCGAATGAGACCTTGGAGGACTGAAGTGGAGAAGGGTTTCGTGTGAACAGTGGTTGATCACGAGTTAGTCGGTCCTAAGTTCAAGGCGAAAGCCGAAAATTTTCAAGTTTTAATTTGTCAAATAAAATAAAAAGTAATAAAACACTTGAATAATTTTGAACGAAAGGGAATACGGTTCCAATTCCGTAACCTGTTGGGTATCCGTTTGTTATTAAATATGGGCCTCGTGCTCATCCTGGCAACAGGAACGACCATAAAGAAGCCGTCGAGAGGTATCGGAAGAGTTTTCTTTTCTGTTTTATAGCCGTACTACCATGGAAGTCTTTCGCAGAGAGATATGGTAGATGGGCTAGAAGAGCATGACATATACTGTTGTGTCGATATTTTCTCCTCGGACCTTGAAAATTTATGGTGGGGATACGCAAACTTCTCAACAGGCCGTACCAATATCCGCAGCTGGTCTCCAAGGTGAAGAGTCTCTAGTCGATAGAATAATGTAGGTAAGGGAAGTCGGCAAATTAGATCCGTAACTTCGGGATAAGGATTGGCTCTGAAGATTGAGATAGTCGGGCTTGATTGGGAAACAATAACATGGTTTATGTGCTCGTTCTGGGTAAATAGAGTTTCTATCATTTATGATAGTTATTTGTTCCCCGGATAGTTAGTTACGTAGCCAATTGTGGAACTTTCTTGCTAAAATTTTTAAGAATACTAATTAGTTACTAATTAGTTCTTTTAAATTATAACGATTATCAATTAACAATCAATTCAGAACTGGCACGGACTTGGGGAATCCGACTGTCTAATTAAAACAAAGCATTGTGATGGCCCTAGCGGGTGTTGACACAATGTGATTTCTGCCCAGTGCTCTGAATGTCAAAGTGAAGAAATTCAAGTAAGCGCGGGTCAACGGCGGGAGTAACTATGACTCTCTTAAGGGAAGCAGGGCTTGATAAGCGCAGAAGGGGTGTTCTTCGGGCCACCGTAATTCGTCAGTCGCAAGTCAAGTCAAGTCGACTCGGAACCTCCTCGTGGTGTTTCCTGGGTGCCGGTGAGTTTCTAGGTTCTAGATCTCATTGGTAGCTGATTCGAGCGGCGAAGCAACTCTTGGGGTTACCGGCCCCTTGAGCCAAGAAAAGTTGGTCAAGAAAGAAATACTGTGCCTCGGAACAACATAAATACAAGTATAAACCCAGTGGCAAACAGCCCTGGGATCCAACAAAGAGAGGCTATGGCAGTGATTAACCTCGCGAGCGAGATTACCTGCACAGTATGTGGGCGCCTCTTCAATAACAAGAGAGGGCTCGGTGTTCACATGTCACATCAACACAGAGACGAATTAGATACACAACGTCAACGTGAAGATGTAAAACTCCGATGGACTGAGGAAGAAGCGTGGATGATGGCGAGAAAGGAGGTTGAGCTCGAAGCAAGTGGTAATTTGAGATTTCCTAATAAAAAGCTAGCGGAAGTATTTACTCACCGCAGCTCCGAAGCAATCAAATGTTTTCGGAAGAGGGGTGAATATAAGGCAAAACTGGAGGAGATAAGAAGGCAATCTACTCCCACCCCAGAAGCGTTGGACTCAATTACCTCACCGCTTCGCCCTAGTTTACACGAGCGAAACCACCAAGTATCACCATCGGAAGCGCAACCAATCGATCCATCAGAAGAACAGTCGAACTGGGAAATCATGCGGATACTGCGGGGCTATCGCCCCGTAGAATGTAGTCCCCGGTGGAGAGCCCAGGTCTTGCAATCTATCGTAGATAGAGCGCAGGCCGTAGGGAAGGAAACCACTCTCCAATGCTTATCCAACTATCTCCTTGATATATTTCCACCACCAAACGAACCACACACCATCCGTACGAGACCTCTTCGGAGACCTCGTACCAGGAGACAGTTAAGACAACAAGAGTACGCACAGGTTCAGCGTCGTTGGGATAAGAATACCGGGAGATGCATTAAATCCTTGCTTGATGGAACAGATGAGTCGGTTATGCCAAACCAAGAAATTATGGAGCCCTATTGGAAACAAATAATGACAAGTCCCAGCACATGCTCTTGCGACAACACCAGATTCCGTATGGAACACACGCTTGAGACGGTTTGGTCAGCAATTACGCCACGCGACCTGAGGGAAAATAAATTAAAATTGTCAAGTTCTCCGGGTCCTGATGGTGTCACTCCAAGAACAGCTAGGAGTGTACCTTCAGGCATTATGCTTCGCATAATGAACCTAATTCTCTGGTGCGGCAAAATACCATACTCTACCCGACTGGCCAGAACTATCTTCATTCCGAAGACTGTGACGGCAGACCGACCGCAAGACTATCGTCCAATTACAGTCCCCTCGGTTTTGGTCAGGCAATTAAACGCTGTTCTGGCTTCTCGATTGGCCTCTAAAGTCAATTGGGATCCAAGGCAGCGCGGTTTCCTACCTACCGATGGGTGTGCTGATAATGCGACGTTAGTTGATCTTATTTTGCGGGAGCACCATAAAAGGTGGAAGTCATGTTACCTTGCGACGGTGGATGTCAGTAAGGCTTTTGACTCAGTATCCCACCAGGCCATCATTAACACCTTAAAGGCTTACGGTGCTCCAGCAAATTTTGTCAGCTATATAGAAGAACAGTACAAGGGCGGCGGTACCTCCCTTAATGGGCCAGGATGGAGTTCAGAGGTTTTCATACCAGCGAGAGGCGTCAAGCAGGGCGATCCTCTGTCTCCCCTGCTATTTAACCTTATCATCGATAGGTTACTTAGGTCATACCCCAAGGAGATTGGTGCCAAAGTCGGAAATACCATGACAAGCGCGGCAGCGTTCGCAGATGATCTGGTGCTATTTGCGGAAACTCCAATGGGGCTTCAAAAATTGTTGGATTCTACGGTAGGCTTCCTAGCCTCCGTGGGACTCACCCTGAATTCTGACAAGTGTTTCACTATCAGTATAAAGGGGCAAGCTAAGCAAAAGTGTACCGTCGTTGAACGGCGGAGCTTTCGTGTAGGCGAGCGCGAGTGTCCTTCATTGAAGCGTACAGAAGAGTGGAAGTATTTAGGTATCCGGTTCACTGCGGATGGGCGGGCTCGATTTAGTCCAGCGGACGACCTCGGTCCGAAGCTATTAAGACTATCGAGAGCCCCCCTGAAACCTCAACAGAAGTTGTTTGCACTTAGGACTGTCCTCATCCCGCAACTCTATCACCAACTAACACTTGGGAGTGTAAGGATAGGCGTCTTGAGAAAATGTGACAAATTGGTACGGCAATTCGTGAGGAGATGGTTAGATCTCCCGCTGGATGTACCAGTTGCTTTCTTTCACGCCCCCCACATTAGTGGGGGTCTCGGGATTCCATCAATTAGATGGATAGCGCCGATGCTTCGTCTGAAGCGATTGAGCAATATAAAATGGCCCCACCTCGAGCAATCCGAGGTAGCTAGCTCTTTCATTGACGACGAAATGCAAAGGGCTCGAGATAGATTAAAGGCGGAAAATGTGCAGCTGGTTTCGCGTCCAGAGATTGACTCGTACTTTGCAAACAGGTTGCACATGTCTGTTGATGGTAGCGGTCTCCGTGAAGCGGGCCACTATGGTCCGCAACACGGGTGGGTGAGTCAACCCACGCGCTTGCTAACAGGAAAGGAATATTTGCACGGTGTCAAATTGCGGATAAATGCCCTACCTTCGAAGTCTCGTACGACGAGGGGAAGGCACGAATTGGAGAGACGGTGTCGTGCAGGATGTGATGCTCCTGAAACAACAAATCACATCTTGCAGAAATGCTATCGTACGCACGGGAGGCGGGTAGCTAGACACAACAGCGTAGTAAATGCCGTCAAGCGGGGACTTGAACGGAAAGGCTGCGTTGTCCATGTCGAACCAAGTCTGCAATGCGACTCGGGCTTAAATAAACCGGACCTGGTGGGAATCCGACAGAATCACATGTATGTGATAGACGTTCAGATTGTGACAGACGGACATTCCTTAGACCAAGCGCATCAGCGTAAGGTCGAAAGGTACGACAGAGCTGACATAAGATCACAAATGCGGCGGTCTTTCGGAGCGACAGGTGAAATCGAGTTTCACTCCGTTACACTCAACTGGAGAGGAATCTGGAGCGGTCAATCGGTCAAACGATTGGTAGCGAAGGACCTCCTTACCGCTGGTGATAGCAATATCATTAGTGCCAGAGTAGTAAGTAGCGGAGTAACGTCTTTTAAATATTTCATGTATTGTGCTGGGTATACACAAGCTAGGCGTATCATACTCTAGCGTCTCAACACTTTGCCTGCTACCTTGGCATAACATCTAAAAAGGTACAAACATCGCACGGCAGAAGAGGTGGTTTTAGTACGTAGGCGCTGTAGAACTTAATTGTTCTGATGAAACAGTGAATCGTGCATGCGAGATTGTCCAGTGATTGGTTGCTCGTATCTATGAAGATTTCCTTCCTCGGCGATAAAAAAAAAAAAAAAAAAAAAAAAAAATAGCCAAATGCCTCGTCATCTAATTAGTGACGCGCATGAATGGATTAACGAGATTCCTACTGTCCCTATCTACTATCTAGCGAAACCACAGCCAAGGGAACGGGCTTGGAATAATTAGCGGGGAAAGAAGACCCTTTTGAGCTTGACTCTAATCTGGCAGTGTAAGGAGACATAAGAGGTGTAGAATAAGTGGGAGATATTATTCCTTGTGTTTGATATCGCCAATGAAATACCACTACTCTTATTGTTTCCTTACTTACTTGATTAAATGGAACGTGTATCATTTCCTAGCCATTATACGGATATATTTATTATATCTTATGGTATTGGGTTTTGATGCAAGCTTCTTGATCAAAGTATCACGAGTTTGTTATATAATCGCAAACAAATTCTTTAATGAGAGAGTGCATTTATGTATTTTTAAATTGAAATTTTTGGTATAACTCCAATTACTCAGGTATGATCCAATTCAAGGACATTGCCAGGTAGGGAGTTTGACTGGGGCGGTACATCTCTCAAATAATAACGGAGGTGTCCCAAGGCCAGCTCAGTGCGGACAGAAACCACACATAGAGCAAAAGGGCAAATGCTGACTTGATCTCGGTGTTCAGTACACACAGGGACAGCAAAAGCTCGGCCTATCGATCCTTTTGGTTTAAAGAGTTTTTAACAAGAGGTGTCAGAAAAGTTACCATAGGGATAACTGGCTTGTGGCGGCCAAGCGTTCATAGCGACGTCGCTTTTTGATCCTTCGATGTCGGCTCTTCCTATCATTGTGAAGCAAAATTCACCAAGCGTTGGATTGTTCACCCATGCAAGGGAACGTGAGCTGGGTTTAGACCGTCGTGAGACAGGTTAGTTTTACCCTACTAATGACAAAACGTTGTTGCGACAGCATTCCTGCGTAGTACGAGAGGAACCGCAGGTACGGACCAATGGCACAATACTTGTTCGAGCGAACAGTGGTATGACGCTACGTCCGTTGGATTATGCCTGAACGCCTCTAAGGTCGTATCCGTGCTGGACTGCAATGATAAATAAGGGGCAATTTGCATTGTATGGCTTCTAAACCATTAAAAGTTTATTTTATAAACGACAATGGATGTGATGCCAATGTTATTTGTAACATAGTAAATTGGGAGGATCTTCGATCACCTGATGCCGCGCTAGTTACTTATTAAAACATTATTTAATACAATGACAAAGCCTAGAATCAATTGTAAACGACTTTTGTAACAGGCAAGGTGTTGTAAGTGGTTGAGCAGCTGCCATACTGCGATCCACTGAAGCTTATCCTTTGCTTGATGATTCGATTTTAGATTTGTGATTAATAGAATTATATTCTATTTTAAATTTGATTGGTATGAACTGTCATTTAGTTAGTGACGGAATAGGGAATCTTAATGAGATTTCTTAAAGGGGGGGGGGGTCCCTATTATAAGGGGAAAAAATGTTATATGTATATATTTTTTTTTTTTTTTTTTTTTTTTTTTTTTTTTTTTTTTGTTCTATATTTATTTGCAATCTATCCTAGAAGGACAATAAGCAAATTAAGTAAGGGGGGTTTACAATAACTTGAGGTGTAGTGGTATATATATGGGAGGAAAAGATATAGAAAAATAATAAAAAAAAAAAAAAAAAAAAAAAAAAAAGGAGGAGATATTGGGTGATTATGGCATATTACAAAGGTTTAAAATATCAAAAATTTCATGTCCAGCTGAATGGGGTTCACCAGTCCTGTTCTTGCCTGAAAGGTAGGTCCAGGGGGTGACATCTTTTGAGCCGCCTTGTTTGGGTGCTGTTATCTAGCAGGGCGAGTGCCAGAATATTGTCATGCGTCTCCAACCTGGAGCAGTGTCGAGTGCCGTATTTTTTAATTTCGCTGCTTACTGATGGGACGTTCAGGTCTCTGTGGATGACCGAGTTGCGAACGAATGGAGGCGCACCAACTATTCTGCGGAGCAGCTTGCTCTGGAAGCGCTGAATTATGTTCACGTTCGAGTCTGAGGCCGTGCCCCAAAGCTGAATCCCATAAGTCCACACTGGTTTGATAATGGCCTTGTACAGCAGCACCTTGTTGCTAATACTGAGCTGTGACTTGGTGCCGATGAGCCACTGCATCCTAGCCAGTTTCATGTTGAGGTGAACACGTTTGGCTTTAAGGTGCGCCTTCCAGTTTAATCGCCTGTCCAGAGTAAGGCCCAGATATTTGACCGAATCCACGCTCGGGAGAAGCGTCCCATGAAGACTGACTGGGGGGCAGTCGAGTCTGCGTGTGGCGAAAGTCATGTGCAGCGACTTGTCTGTGTTAACAGCGATGTTCCACCTGATTAGCCAGGGCTCAAGTGTGAGCAGTTGTTCCTGGATGATCAGTGACGCCTCCGTAGGGTTTGGTGCGCTGGCAATGAATGCTGTGTCATCTGCATATGAGGCAATCAGGAGTTGCGGATGTTGCAGCACTGGTAGGTCAGCAGTATATAAGGTGTATAGTATAGGGCCCAGTACACTGCCCTGAGGGACGCCCGCTTTGATGTGCTCTATTCTTGATAAGGAACTCTCACACCTAACGTAAAACCGTCTGCCCAAGATGTATGATTTAAGTACCATGTAGTACGGGGCGGGGAGGAGCAGCTTTATTTTGTGCAGGAGCCCATCATGCCAGACTCGATCAAAGGCCTGCTTCACGTCCAGAAAGACAGCGGAGGAATACAACTTGTCTTCAAAAGCATAGAGCACCTTCTGCACGATGCGATGGCATTGCTCAGGAGTGCCATGGTGTTGCCGGAATCCAAACTGGTGTTCTGGGATCGTGTTTCCTTCGTCCAGTAGCGGCAACACTCTGGCCAAAAATATTCTTTCGAATATCTTGGAGAGTATTGCCAGCAAACTGATCGGACGATACGAGGTTACTTCGCTCTCGGGTTTCCCAGGTTTAGGAATCATTATAATCTCTGCGCACTTCCATTGGGTGGGGAAGTGGCAGAGATCAAAGATCCTGTTGAAAATGTTGGCTAGTAGTTGTATCACTCTCGGCGGCAAGCATTTGATGGTGACTGCATCAATGCCATCGTAGCCAGGGCTTTTGGTTGTCTTAAGGCAGTTGATTTCCAGTTTAATTTCCTCAGGAGTAACTCTATCGATGGGAAGAGCCATCTGAAGGGGGGCCTCAAGGAAGGACAGGGTAGCATTGGCATCTTCTGCGCTGCAGGTGCTGAAGGGTTTGAACGAGTTGGCTAAATGGGTCGCAAACTCTTCAGCTTTGTCCTCACTAGATCTGCACCATAGACCATTTGGTCGTCGGATGGGGACTTTCCTGACGGTGGGCCTTTTTAGGTACTTTGTGGCTTGCCAAAGATTGTGGTCAGGCTGGTTGGGCTCGAGTTTTTGGAGGTACGCTGCAGTCGCTTCATTGCGAACTTGAAAATAAAGCGTTTTCAGCTCCTTCGTGGCACGGTTGAAGGCCCTTTTGTCTAGAGGGTTACGGCTGAGTTGCCAGACACGTCTCAAACGTCTTTTCTCCCGCAAGGCGTTGTTGATCTCGTCAGACCAGACGAACATGTCCCTCTGAGGTGTTGGTTGGTGTCTGCTGCTAGTTGGAGGGCTACAGGCGCAAGCCACTTCGCAGATGTCTCGGGTGAGCTTTTCCACAATCTCGTCGATGTCCTCTCCACTGTTGAGGCAGACGTTGGGCTCAGTGATCTCGTCAAGCATAGTTTTGAAAGAGTCTATGTTGGAGTTTTTCCTGAGTAGCCTGGTGGTGCGTATTGTCGACTCGACTGGGAAATCTATCCAAATCTTGACAGCGCTGTGGTCAGATAGCAGGTTGTGGTCTGCATCTGTGTGTATGAAGCTGCTGTTGATCCCTCTAGAGATAGCAAAGTCCAAGACGTCAGGGATCTTGGCCGGATCAGTCGGCCAGTAAGTAGGTTGGCCAGATGAATGGGTGGTCAGGTTGAGGGTACGTATGCATGGGAAAAGCGCAAGTCCCTTTGGATTGTTGAGCCTGGACCCCCACCAGGTGTGCTTGGCGTTGAAGTCGCCTCCAGCCAGGAACCTTGGGCCGAAACTGCTAAATACTTGATGGAACATCTGTGTGTCGACTGCATGTCTGGGAGGGACATAGCAGGAGGCGATGTTGATATTGCCTATGGAGGTGGCAATGCTGAGGGAAGTCACTTGAAGCCACGGGTGACAGAGAGGCGCGTTTGCAGAGTATTTCAGTCTGGACTTTATGAGAATGCCAGAACCTCCTCTGGCATTGCCGCTTGGGTGGTTAGCGTGCAATAAGTCATAGCCGCTGACTATGAAATATGACTGGTCTGTGAGGTGTGTTTCGGAGATTAAAAGAATGTCGACATTGTTCCTTTTTAAAAACAAGTCGACCTCTGGCCTACTTTTACACAGGCCGTTTGCGTTCCATAGGACGATTTTGAGACCTACTTGCATAATGATGCCATTAGCGTAACCATCATTTTGGTCATCTGCTCCATTTGGGCCTGAAGAAGTTTGATGATTTGCTCAATATGAGCAACGGTAGGGCCTCCCTGCTGCAACGGTGGAGGAGCATTAATGTTTTCAGCGGGATTGCTTGCTGAGGCCGAGTTTTTGGTCACACCGGCATAGGACATTCCGGGTTGGGTGAAGCTAGACGGGAAGCTATGGGGCGTGAAAGGAGTCGGTGCAGCTCGATTCTGCATGCGTGGTCCGGAGCGTGCCTGACCTTGCTCTCTTAGTTTTTTCGCATCTTTGTACACTCGACATCCTCTGTACGATGCGGCGTGGCTTTCTCCACAGTTTACGCATTCAGGGGGTTGGTCGTTGTCCTTGGGACACTTGCCTGGTTCGTGGTCTTTGGTACATTTGACACACCTGCGCAACTTACCACAAAAGTTTTGGGTGTGGTTGAAACCTTGACATTTGTGGCATTGAGGAACGTCGTTATTTTTTCTCGGCGGTTCGACGGTTACCACAGCATTGCAGAGACGTTTGATTGAAAAAATTTCCTTATTGTTCGAGGCAGGCTCAAGATCAATGAAGAAGATTGGCATAGGGTTTTTGGAGTGCCGGTGCTTGGCGTTTGTGAGGTGGCGCACGTTATGTCCCAGCTTTGCCAGTTCTTCCCGGATGTAGTCCGTAGGAGTGCTGTGGTGTAGGCTACGGATAACAGCCCTGTATGCTCTCTCCTGCTTGAGCTGGTATGTATGGAAAGGAGTCTTTTCAACCTCAAGCGCAGCTACCAGGCTCCTATAGTCCTGAACACAGGTTGTCATGATCCGGACCTGGTCATCTCTGCCCGCCTTGTAGGTGAAATCATCTCCACCAATATATTTCTTTACGAAGGAAAGCATGCCAGTGATATTGCTCACGTTATAAACAAAGATGGGGGGTATTTTCGGCGGCTTTGGTGTAGCTGGTGATGGAGCCACGGCTGGCTCTGCCTCGAAACTCAGGCCACTTACAGGGTTGTCGGTTGGGGCAAGCAGGGAAAATCTGTTGCTATTGGCAGCGGTGGATGGTGCTGGACCAGCAGCAGACGAGCGTCTGATTTCACCAGGCTCCGTTTGGCCTAAGGAGTCAGAATCCGTGGACATGGAGTCAGTTGATGGGCGTCTTGTTTTCGCATTGGCTGGGACTTTAGCAACCTTCTTGCGATCTACTTCTGGCGATGACGTGGCCTTCCTTTTGGTTACGTAGAACCATGGTGCAGAGCTGGACGCAACGCCGCTGGGGACATCATCTAAGCCCATCTTGGTCTAAGTGGGACCCGGTGATATTACTTTAAACTCCCGGAGGAGTACAATAAATACGTTGCCCCAGCTATAGTACGTATACTTGAACACGTGTTCACACTAACACTTGTTAACAGCTCACACAGACAGCCTGTCAACTGAGAAAATTTTCTGTTGCTGTGCAAAAGAAAATTCTCGAAACTTCTATTGCTCCACGTTGCAGCGTCACCGTTTGTTCGTCTTTTGGACACAATTTGATAATCAATTAATTAATAATTGATTCCTTTAGTTATCCATAAATTATAGTTATTAAAATAATTATTATTATTAATTATTAATAATTAATTTACTTAATTATTAATTACATAATTATTAATAATTTTTTTAAATAATTAATTTATTAATTTTCAATTAATTTCTGCAATTTATACTGAAAAATTGGAATGACATCATATCATATGAAAAACTTATTTAATATAAAAAACTCATTTCATATAAAAACTCATATCATATGAAAACATCAATATAAAAACTATCTAAAATCTCATATCATATTTTTTTTTTTGCGGGAGAGCCCTCTTTTTCGCTTTCAATCTATCCGAAATGGATAATCAAGCAGAAGTTAATGCTAAACGGGACATTTAGAAGGTTATACGTTTACTCCACTCCGTGCGGCAGATCGAGAACATGGATTCTTTTTAGGCGTCTGGTCGTTAAGCTGTTATCTAGCAGGTTTATGGCCAGAGGGTTTAAGTGCCTGTCGAGGCGGTCCAGATGAGCCCTCGTCAGCCTTGTAATTTCGTCTGTTACCCATGGAATATTCAATGTACTGTGGATCTCAGCATTAGTCGTCAGAAAATTAGCATCGGATATGACTCTTAGGGCCTTGTTTTGAAACCTTTGTATTATTTTACGGCTGGACATGCTAGCAGTGCCCCAAAGTGGGATTCCGTAGGTCCATACTGGCTTTAGGATGGTTTTATATATTAGAATTTTTAAACGTAGCCTTAAGGTAGACCTGCGTCCCACCAGCCAGAGATATTTCCTCAACCTTTGGTCCAGCATTCTCCTCTTATCCTTGATATGAGGTCGCCAAGTTAGCCTCTTATCCAAAATTAGTCCAAGGTATTTCACACCATTAGCTTCTGGTATAATGGCGCTGTCCATACGTACTGGAGGACAGATCCCTCGTCTCAGCGTAAATGTAATGTGCGTCGACTTTTCAGGATTCACCATTATGTTCCATCTGGTAAGCCATTGATCAGTATCGTCAAGCTGTGCCTGCAGTAGACTGCTGGCGACCGTTGGCGACTCATCCGTCGCAAGAAATGCCGTATCATCCGCATAAGTGGCAGCTAGCATTCTATGATCCGAGCTGACTGGCATGTCAGCGGTATAGATCGTGTACAGAACTGGGCCCAACACACTACCTTGAGGCACACCCGCTCTAATGGTTTCGATCTCGGATCTCGCGTCTCCACATCTCACGTAAAAGCTCCTCCCAAGAAGATACGACTTAAGAAGTCCATAGATAGGTGCCGGAAATAAAGATTTTAGCTTGTATAGCAGGCCTGTGTGCCACACTCTGTCGAAGGCCTGTTTTACGTCGAGGAAGGCTGCTGTACAGTATTTCTTCTCCTCAAACGCTTCCAGAATTTTGTTGTTAATCCGATGGCATTGTTCTGGCGTGCCATGACACTGCCTGAAGCCAAACTGGTGATCGGGGATCAAACCGGCCTCCTCCATTATTGGCCGCACTCTGCGCAAAAGTAGTCTTTCAACTACTTTGGAGAATACGGCCAACAGGCTTATCGGACGATAGGAGGCGAGATTGGCTGCAGGTTTCCCAGGTTTGGGGATTAGTATAATTTCGGCGCACTTCCACTGGGTGGGGAAGTGTCCTAAATGGAAGCATTGGTTTGCAATGGCGAGAAGAAATTGTATACCTTCTTCGGGTAGCGCTTTTATCGATGCCACGTCGATTCCGTCGTATCCCGGGGATTTGGACACCTTCAGTCTGGATAACTCAGCTAGCAGCTCGTCCATGTCAACTGCTTGGATGGGAAGGGCCATTTGGCATGGAACGTCCAGAAACTCCTCCGTTTGCTGGGCCTCTGCCTGGGTGCATGAATGCTGAATGGAGTAAACGCATCAGACAAATGGGTGGCGAAGGCATTTGCCCTGTCGTTGTCTGATCGGCACCAGGAGCCATCGGCCTTTTTAACAGGCTCTTTTCTTCTAGTGGGCCTTTTTACTCCATTGGTTAGCTTCCACAGGTTGTATTGCTGGTCACCAGGTTCAACATTCTCAAGAAAGTTCTCCAGAGACTGCTTACGAAGAGTGTACAGCAGTTGCTTCAGAGCTTTGGCCGCTCTGTTCAGCTCAGTTTTATCCCTTGGATTGCGCGATGTCTGCCAGACTCGTCGAAGTCGCCTCTTTTCCGCTACCATAGCCGTCACTTCCGGAGACCACAGGAAATCATCTCGACGAGGTGTATTTCTTGTAGGCCTTGGAGGTGGTGTTGCCTGAGCCACAGCGTTGTGAATCTCGATGTTAAGTAGTTCAACTGCTTCATCCAGGTCTTCTTTCGAGGAAATCTCAATATTTGGGTCCAGAGTCCTCTGAAGCCATGATTGGTACATCTCAACGTTGGTATTCCGCCTGAATAGTCTGCTTCTCAACGAGTTGGTGCTGGCTGGCATGTTAATAAGGAGCTTGACTGCACAGTGATCCGAAGACAGGTCGAGGTCACTGGAGACTTCAATCCTGCGCCTATCAATCCCCTTGGATATGGCTATATCCAGAACATCCGGGATTTTATTCGGATCCGTGGGCCAGTATGTTGGTTCACCTGGCGTATGACAGTCAAGTCCTCTATCAACAACACATTGGTATAGGGCCCTACCTTTGGGATTGATGATTCGGGATCCCCACCACGTGTGCTTAGCGTTGAAGTCTCCTCCAATAATAAACCTACTCCCAAGGCTATCCAATAGGTCTTGAAAAAGACTTTGTCCAACCAGATGGCGTGGTGGACAGTAAGCAGCCGCCAAAGTGATGTCTCCAGTTGGGGAGGTAACTCTAACCCGAGCGCACTGGACCCAGGGCTCCTGAAAGGCAGGCAATTCCACGTATTTGATACCACTTCTGATAATGACAGCAGCGCCGCCACGTGCGGTGCCATTGGGATGGTTAGTAGCAATGGTGTCGTATCCACTGATGGAGAAGTAGGATAGGGAGGAGAAATGGGTTTCGGAGACTAATAGTACATCCACATACTTAGATTTGAGGTATAGCTCGACCTCAGGTCTGTTCCTGCACAGACCGTTCGCATTCCATATGACTACATGAAGATTTATTTGCATTGGTTGGCCATAAGATTAGTGAGCAACTGTGTCAGAGCTGACATTTGAGCAATCATGCTCTCCATCATTGCCTCAAGCTTGGTCATTCTTGCATGTGTCTGGTCTACGACGGCGGGAACTTGGTCTGGATGCAGCTGGGCAGACTGCTGGTTGCCTCCAACCACACTGGCGAAAGTCATGCCAGGTACAATGGTAGGTCCTTTGTAGACCGGTCGTGGAGTGGATTGCTGAGTGGGCCGCAGAGCTGGCCTTTGCCTGGGCTGGTGAAGCTCCTTAGCCTTTTGATACACTTTGCACCCTTTATACGATGCTGTGTGGTTGCCATTACAGTTGGCACATCTTGCTGGCTCGTCCTTTGCCTTAGTGCATTCAGCCGATGAGTGTTTATGGCTACCACACTTGACGCAGGCATAGTCAAGGTAGCAACCTCCACCCTGGGTGTGTCCGAATCCTTGACAACGGAAGCATTGGAGAACCTCCATGGACCTACGAGGAGGCTCAATGGCAACAACACAACTGCAGAGTCGTTTGATGTTGAACACGTCTTTGTTGTTGCTGGATGGCTCAAGGTTCACAAAGAACATAGCCATCGGCTCCTTGGAGTTGCGTCGTAGTCCGTTTTTGATTTGGTCTCCTCGAACATTGTGACCTTGAGCACACAGCGCTTCCTTTATATCTAACGGATCAGTGGTGTGATGAAGACCCTTTATAACTATGCGATAGGCACGCTCGTCCTTCGGCTGAAACGTCTGAAAACTAAGCGTATGT
Source organism: Drosophila insularis (assembly GCA_018903935.1). NCBI lineage: Eukaryota > Metazoa > Arthropoda > Insecta > Diptera > Drosophilidae > Drosophila > Drosophila insularis. Next base: position 73,643 of record JAEIFP010001173.1, on the reverse strand, counting down.
TTTATGAGATAGGATTTCAGCTTGTGGAAGCTATCCTTATCCTCGAGGTTAATTCTAACGCGACCGTCGCGGCATGATTTATAAACAAATTTGTCATTCCCAGTGACAGTGATGACGTCTGAAATGAACGATTTGATGTTGTTCACCCCAGGGATGAAGATTGGTGGCGGTTTAATTTTTCTCTCCCTCGCAGTTGGTACCTCAACTTCCGGCTCGGGAACTGGCTCGACGTCAATGTCTTGATCGTTGTCATCGGAAAGCAGCCAAAAACGATTGGCCTCGTCGTGGCTGGCTACGGCCCTCGGGTCTTCCTTGCGTAAAGGTATCTTACGCTTCAATTCACCAGGTTCGATGCTTGATGAACTGGAGTCCTCGTCATCAGTTTCGCTCCTCCTGTTAGGGGACGTCTTCGCCAGCTTGGCAGTGGTCACACGCTTCCCCTCATGGTTCGCCTTTGCGCTGACTCGCTGCCAAGTCGGTCTCTGATTCGATGTGGATGGCAAGTCCATGTTTTCCATTGCGGCAGCCACAGCCCGCAAGTATGCAGCACTTTACTTGTAGTCACTACCTAAAAGTAGTGCACCACTTTCATATGTCGCCAAAGGCTATCAAATCGTATGAAAATCTCATTTCATATTTTTGCTAATTTGCAAGAGAAACCCTTTATTCAAAAAACCTATTCCGAAACGGATAATCATCAAAATTAAAAAAACCAGTTTAGATCGAGAACATGGATTCTTTTGGGTGGGTCTGGTCGTTAAGCTGTTATCTAGCAGGTTTATGGCCAGAGGGTTTAAGGCCTGTTGAGGCGGTCCAGATGAGCCCCTCGTCAGCCTTGTAATTTTGTCTGTTACCCATGGAATATTCAAAATGAAAATAAATGTGATTATATATTAGGTAAGTGTAAAAAAAAAAATATTTTTGAACAAAATTATTAAATATATTCAATTAATGAAAAACGAAAATGAACGCTATTAAATTAGCCATATTCGGGTAATTTAATATGCAATAGTAATATACAAATAAATATTCCATTTTATTTCATTTTTCAGTCGAAGCGTTCGGACGTGTTGGCAAAAGTTTTGTTGAAAAAAAAAAAAAAAAACGTGTAGTGAATTAAGTTAATAATTATTAATAATTAATTTATAACTAAAGGAATCAATTATTAATTAATTGATTATCAAATTGTGTCCAAAAGACGAACAAACGGTGACGCTGCAACGTGGAGCAATAGAAGTTTCGAGAATTTTCATTTTTGCACAGCAACAGAAAATTTTCTCAGTTGACAGGCTGTCTGTGTGAGCTGTTAACAAGTGTTAGTGTGAACACGTGTTCAAATATACGTACTATAGCTGGGGCAACGTATTTATTGTACTCCTCCGGGAGTTTAAAGTAATATCACCGGGTCCCACTTAGACCAAGATGGGCTTAGATGATGTCCCCAGCGGCGTTGCGTCCAGCTCTGCACCATGGTTCTACGTAACCAAAAGGAAGGCCACGTCATCGCCAGAAGTAGATCGCAGGGAGGCCCTACCGCTGCTCATATTGAGCAAATCATCAAACTTGTTCAGGCCCAAATGGAGCAGATGACCAAAATGATGGTTACGCTAATGGCATCATTATGCAAGTAGGTCTAAAAATCGTCCTATGGAACGCAAACGGCCTATGTAAAAGTAGGCCAGAGGTCGACTTGTTTTTAAAAAGAACAATGTCGACATTCTTTTAATCTCCGAAACACACCTCACAGACCAGTCATATTTCATAGTCAGCGGCTATGACTTATAGCACGCTAACCACCCAAGCGGCAATGCCAGAGGAGGTTCTGGCATTCTCATAAAGTCCAGACTGAAATACTCTGCAAACGCGCCTCTCTGTCACCCGTGGCTTCAAGTGACTTCCCTCAGTATTGCCACCTCCATAGGCAATATCAACATCGCCTCCTGCTATGTCCCTCCCAGACATGCAGTCGACACACAGATGTTCCATCAAGTATTTAGCAGTTTCGGCCCAAGGTTCCTGGCTGGAGGCGACTTCAACGCCAAGCACACCTGGTGGGGGTCCAGGCTCAACAATCCAAAGGGACTTGCGCTTTTCCCATGCATACGTACCCTCAACCTGACCACTCATTCATCTGGCCAACCTACTTACTGGCCGACTGATCCGGCCAAGATCCCTGACGTCTTGAACTTTGCTATCTCTAGAGCAGGGGTAGGCACGCATACAATCAAAAATGAGACTTTGCATTTGTGTGTGTGACAACAATCACGAAGTACGAAACGTTTTCTTGCTTTACACTGAAAAAACAGTATAGCAAATAAAAATATTTTTTATTTTTGTCAAAAAATTAAAAAAAAATTATAAATTATTATTAAATAATCCAGGGAATTATAGGAAAAATTTGATGACAAATAACGCATTGCGCATCGCCCTACATATTTTCAAGAATAAAAAATAAATTTTCCCAATCGGCACTAAACATGTTTTTTTCGGTGTATTCCAGTTATTGTTTTGTCAATCATTTTTTTTTCTGAAAAGCATCAATCAAAATTTTTGCCGAAGTGACATTGCCGAACAAACACGAGCGTTTACAGTATACGTGAAGCGGCAGCGATGCGGCAGAGCTAGGCCCTAGTCCGGGGAATGGGCCGTGCCGACCACTGCTCTAGAGGGATCAATAGCAGCTTCATACACACAGATGCAGACCACAACCTGCTATCTGACCACAGCGCTGTCAAGATTTGGATAGATTTCCCAGTCGAGTCGACAATACGCACCACCAGGCTACTCAGGAAAAACTCCAACATAGACTCTTTCAAAACTATGCTTGACGAGATCACTGAGCCCAACGTCTGCCTCAACAGTGGAGAGGACATCGACGAGATTGTGGAAAAGCTCACCCGAGACATCTGCGAAGTGGCTTGCGCCTGTAGCCCTCCAACTAGCAGCAGACACCAACCAACACCTCAGAGGGACATGTTCGTCTGGTCTGACGAGATCAACAACGCCTTGCGGGAGAAAAGACGTTTGAGACGTGTCTGGCAACTCAGCCGTAACCCTCTAGACAAAAGGGCCTTCAACCGTGCCACGAAGGAGCTGAAAACGCTTTATTTTCAAGTTCGCAATGAAGCGACTGCAGCGTACCTCCAAAAACTCGAGCCCAACCAGCCTGACCACAATCTTTGGCAAGCCACAAAGTACCTAAAAAGGCCCACCGTCAGGAAAGTCCCCATCCGACGACCAAATGGTCTATGGTGCAGATCTAGTGAGGACAAAGCTGAAGAGTTTGCGACCCATTTAGCCAACTCGTTCAAACCCTTCAGCACCTGCAGCGCAGAAGATGCCAATGCTACCCTGTCCTTCCTTGAGGCGCCCCTTCAGATGGCTCTTCCCATCGATAGAGTTACTCCTGAGGAAATTAAACTGGAAATCAACTGCCTTAAGACAACCAAAAGCCCTGGCTACGATGGCATTGATGCAGTCACCATCAAATGCTTGCCGCCGAGAGTGATACAACTACTAGCCAACATTTTCAACAGGATCTTTGATCTCTGCCACTTCCCCACCCAATGAAAGTGCGCAGAGATTATAATGATTCCTAAACCTGGGAAACCCGAGAGCGAAGTAACCTCGTATCGTCCGATCAGTTTGCTGGCAATACTCTCCAAGATATTCGAAAGAATATTTTTGGCCAGAGTGTTGCCGCTACTGAACGAAGGAAACACGATCCCAGAACACCAGTTTGGATTCCGGCAACACCATGGCACTCCTGAGCAATGCCATCGCATCGTGCAGAAGGTGCTCTATGCTTTTGAAGACAAGTTGTATTCCTCCGCTGTCTTTCTGGACGTGAAGCAGGCCTTTGATCGAGTCTGGCATGATGGGCTCCTGCACAAAATAAAGCTGCTCCTCCCCGCCCCGTACTACATGGTACTTAAATCATACATCTTGGGCAGACGGTTTTACGTTAGGTGTGAGAGTTCCTTATCAAGAATAGAGCACATCAAAGCGGGCGTCCCTCAGGGCAGTGTACTGGGCCCTATACTATACACCTTATATACTGCTGACCTACCAGTGCTGCAACATCCGCAACTCCTGATTGCCTCATATGCAGATGACACAGCATTCATTGCCAGCGCACCAAACCCTACGGAGGCGTCACTGATCATCCAGGAACAACTGCTCACACTTGAGCCCTGGCTAATCAGGTGGAACATCGCTGTTAACACAGACAAGTCGCTGCACATGACTTTCGCCACACGCAGACTCGACTGCCCCCCAGTCAGTCTTCATGGGACGCTTCTCCCGAGCGTGGATTCGGTCAAATATCTGGGCCTTACTCTGGACAGGCGATTAAACTGGAAGGCGCACCTTAAAGCCAAACGTGTTCACCTCAACATGAAACTGGCTAGGATGCAGTGGCTCATCGGCACCAAGTCACAGCTCAGTATTAGCAACAAGGTGCTGCTGTACAAGGCCATTATCAAACCAGTGTGGACTTATGGGATTCAGCTTTGGGGCACGGCCTCAGACTCGAACGTGAACATAATTCAGCGCTTCCAGAGCAAGCTGCTCCGCAGAATAGTTGGTGCGCCTCCATTCGTTCGCAACTCGGTCATCCACAGAGACCTGAACGTCCCATCAGTAAGCAGCGAAATTAAAAAATACGGCACTCGACACTGCTCCAGGTTGGAGACGCATGACAATATTCTGGCACTCGCCCTGCTAGATAACAGCACCCAAACAAGGCGGCTCAAAAGATGTCACCCCCTGGACCTACCTTTCAGGCAAGAACAGGACTGGTGAACCCCATTCAGCTGGACATGAAATTTTTGATATTTTAAACCTTTGTAATATGCCATAACCACCCAATATCTCCTCTCTTTTTTTTTTTTTTTTTTTATTTTTTTCTATATCTTTTCCTCCCATATATATACCACTACACCTCAAGTTAATTTAAACCCCCCCTTTTTTTTTTTTCTTTTTCCCTTTTTGTTATATTTTTTAAATATTTTTAAAAAAAAAAAAAAAAAAAAAAATTTTTTTTTTTTTTTTTTTTATTTTATAATTTTTTGTTTTTTTAAAAGCATACAAAAATATGTTTTTCCCAACACATTAAATAATAACATTATTCTGGTTGATCCTGCCAGTAGTTATATGCTTGTCTCAAAGATTAAGCCATGCATGTCTAAGTACACACGAATTAAAAGTGAAACCGCAAAAGGCTCATTATATCAGTTATGGTTCCTTAGATCGTTAACAGTTACTTGGATGTGGTACTGTGGTAATTCTAGAGCTAATACATGCAATTAAAACACGGACCTTTTGGGACGTGTGCTTTTATTAGACTAAGAGCAAGCGATCATTTGATCGTTATATTGGTTGAACTGTAGATAACATGCAGATCGTATGGTCTTGTACCGACGACAGATCTTTCAAATGTCTGCCCTATCAACTTTTGATGGTAGTATCTAGGAGTACCATGGTTGCAACGGGTAACGGGGAATCAGGGTTCGATTCCGGAGAGGGAGCCTGAGAAACGGCTACCACATCTAAGGAAGGCAGCAGGCGCGTAAATTACCCACTCCCAGCTCGGGGAGGTAGTGACGAAAAATAACAATACAGGACTCATATCCGAGGCCCTGTAATTGGAATGAGTACACTTTAAATCCTTTAACAAGGACCAATTGGAGGGCAAGTCTGGTGCCAGCAGCCGCGGTAATTCCAGCTCCAATAGCGTATATTAAAGTTGTTGCGGTTAAAACGTTCGTAGTTGAACTTGTGCTTCATACGGGTAGTACAACATACATTTGTAGTTAGTACTATACCTTCATGTATGTAAGCGTATTATCGGTGGAGTTCTTATATGTAATTAAGTACTTGTACTTTTTTATATATTCCTCCTATTTAAAAACCTACATTAGTGCTCTTCATCGAGTGTTTTTGTGGGCCGGTACAATTACTTTGAACAAATTAGAGTGCTTAAAGCAGGCTTCAAATGCCTGAATATTCTGTGCATGGGATAATGAAATAAGACCTCTGTTCTGCTTTCATTGGTTTTCAGATCAAGAGGTAATGATTAATAGAAGCAGTTTGGGGGCATTAGTATTACGACGCGAGAGGTGAAATTCTTGGACCGTCGTAAGACTAACTTAAGCGAAAGCATTTGCCAAAGATGTTTTCATTAATCAAGAACGAAAGTTAGAGGTTCGAAGGCGATCAGATACCGCCCTAGTTCTAACCATAAACGATGCCAGCTAGCAATTGGGTGTAGCTACTTTTATGGCTCTCTCAGTCGCTTCCCGGGAAACCAAAGCTTTTGGGCTCCGGGGGAAGTATGGTTGCAAAGCTGAAACTTAAAGGAATTGACGGAAGGGCACCACCAGGAGTGGAGCCTGCGGCTTAATTTGACTCAACACGGGAAAACTTACCAGGTCCGAACATAAGTGTGTAAGACAGATTGGTAGCTCTTTCTCGAATCTATGGGTGGTGGTGCATGGCCGTTCTTAGTTCGTGGAGTGATTTGTCTGGTTAATTCCGATAACGAACGAGACTCAAATATATAAAATAGATATCTTCAGGATTATTGTGTTGAAGCTTATATTGCCTTCATTCATGGTAGCAGTAAAATGTAAAATGTTGGTGTTGAGATTTATTCAGCTTCATTCAGGTTTATATATATTAATATTATTTAAAAAAAATATACGAGAGTTAATTGATGATTATATAAATATAAGTGTTGATAATATTTTTGGTGGAAGAAGAAGAAAAAACACCCGCCGCGCAGGGGGTGCCATATGCGAGTGCGTCTTGACGCGTTTAGGGTTGCCAGATGGGCGGGTGACCAAGTAGGCTGCCAGATGTATTCGCAATACTTCCCCTCAGATGGCGCCTTATTTCTCTATTTTTTGTACTCCCAACAGTGTCACACAGGACTCATGCTTTGCTGTTCCTAGTCCGTTGGTTAAAACGTCTGCGGGCATTTCACTTGTTGAGATGTAATCAATGCGAAGGTCCCATTTGTCCACCAGTTCCCTTATAAAATGATGACGGATGTTGTGGGGAAAAGGGGTTTTGGGGGGGGTGGCCGGGTCCTTGATTGTCGTTGTAGATTATGGTGGAACGGAGCGAGCCAAAAATCTCTTGCAAGAAAGATCTTAGATGTACAGCCTCTTTAGACGTCTCAGATAGGGCCATGTATTCCGCCTCTGTACTAGAAAGAGCGACAGTTCGCTGCTTACGGGATTCCCAACTTATTGGTGCGTTTGCCATCTTAAATGCGAAACCTGTAAAAGATCTACGATTATCAATATTAGCAGCCCAGTCGGCATCAGCATAGCCAACCAAATCTTTTCCGGTTTTTCTATATATTAGTCCATGGTCTTGAGTACCCTTCAAATAACGAAATACCCTTTTGGCTGCAACCCAGTGTTGTTTCCCGTAACAATTATTATACTGGCTAAGAAGACTTACGGTATGTGCAATGTCAGGGCGCGTCGATACTGCAAGCCACATTAGAGCACCTATCAAGCTTTGATATGGGACGCCTGATATTTCATCCAGGTCCGGTTTTGTCTTTGGGCACATTTGATTTGAAATTTTCTCGCTGGCGTTCATAGGTGTGCTCACTGGTTTACAGTCCTCCATGTTGAATTTCTTTAGTATATCCTTTACATACCTTGATTGATTGATACCCAGGCAATAAGACAGTTTTCCTAAATCCTTCATTTCAAAATTACGTGTAAATTCGGCTTTCAGCTGTGTTAGTAGCTTGTTATTATTCGTTGCGACTATGAGATCATCGACATACAGTGAAACGATGATAATCTTATTACCTTGTTTTTTCATATACACACAAGGATCAGCTGCAAGTGGCTTCAAGTTCATTTCCTTCAATTTGTAATCCAGTTTCTTATACCACTGGCGTCCACTCTGCTTCAAACCTTACAAAGCTTTCTTTAATTTACATACTTTATCGTCGGTGTATCTCTGCTTTTCTTTTTCCGTAAGTATTTCGGTGAATTCTGGTGGAACCTTTATATACAGTTCTTCCTCTATGTCTCCATTTAGATATGCGCTGTTAAAATCAAATTGATGGAGGTCGAGGTCGAGTTCCACGGCGATTGCTATCAGTGTTCGTATTGATCCTATACGAGCTACAGGGGAATAAGTTTCATTATAATCAATTCCCTCTTTTTGAGTGAAACCTTTTGCTACTAGTCGATCCGTTTGGTTTATACTTTGTACGGAGAACCCACTTGGTTTCTATGACTTTCTGATTCATCTCTCGCTTTACTGTTTCCCAAGTCTTATTCTTTTGTAGCGCTTTATACTCACTTATCAAGGCGTTTTTCCACTCAATTGCATTTGGACCACTTAGAGCTGCGCGCGTTGACGATTCATCTCCGATGCTTATTAGTGACGATGCCTCATAAAATTCGTCTTCCTCATCAGATTCCGGTTCAGGCTCATTTCCGATGGTTGACTGGATTTGGACTTCATTATAGATGAGCTTGGGACGACCAGGTTTTCCTGTATGCACTTTTCTGGGTCTTCCAGGTCCACGTCTTTGCAGTACTGGTTCTTCTTGGATATTTTCTTCAATATCGGCATTCTCTTCTGGGGTATTTTCCTCGGGAACGACACGCTCTTCTTGAAAATCATCTTCCTGACTATGTTCCTCTTGATATTCCGCATTGACTGCACTCAGCTCTGAGAATTCTTCAAATTCATGATCGTTGCCAAAAATATTTGTGAATATGACGTCACGACTTCTTATTACCATTTTGGCTTCGGGATCATATAGTCTGTAGGCTTTGGCATCATTACAGTAACCTATAAATATACAACGTTTAGATCTTGGACTGAATTTACTCTTTGCACGTTTGTCAAGCGAGTATACAATTTGACCAAATGTGCGCAAATGTTTGATAGATGCAATACGATGATTCCATAATGTAAAAGGGACTTCTCCCGGTAGACTTTTGGATGGGCATCTATTCCGTTCTTCCTTTCAGCCGTTCCATTTTGTTGTGGGGTGTATTCCACTGAATGTTCGTGCTTTATACCTGCGGCTTTTAAATACTTATTAAACTCATTATTGGTATACTCGGTTCCATTGTCTGATCTAAAACGTGTAATCTTTTTTCCAGTTTTGAGTTCGACGTATACCTTAAACTCCTTGAAAAATCATCTATAAATGTATCAAAGTATCGACTACCTCCATGACTACTTACTCGCATTGGTCCACATACATCGCTATGGATTAGTTCTAGTAGTTCTTTTGATTTGGAGTCGGATGCAGGAAACGGTTTTCGTGATTGCTTCCCCTTAATGCATGCTTCGCAGATTGGTAGACTCTCATTTATATTTACGCATGCACCATGTACTCTTCCTTTTTGGATGACATCTTTTAAGTCCTTTTCGTTTAAGTGACCAAAACGTTCATGCCACTCCCTGATACTTGTTTTGTTTCCGACTGCTAAATGGCTTTCTTCACTCATTTCCTCGACATGGTATAGGTCATGTTTTCGCTGTGCGACAAAAACTACTTGCCCATTGGATACCTGTACTATTTCTGCAAAATTCTTCTTAAATAACACATTAAAACCGTGGTCACATATCATGACTCACTGTTTTCTCCGGAGTTTTTCGGAAATTTCTTGGGACATTTCGCCGCCTTGTGCCCCACCTTTCCACAATTATAACATTTGTATTTGAAACCACCTGCCTTGGACGACCCTGGTGCACCATTATTGAATCTCTTATTTATCATCAGTGCCCCTGGTGATGATTCTCCTTTGTTTCGATTTCGCGCTTCGTATTCATCCAATAATTTTACCTTTAGTGCTTCAGGTGTAATTAAATTGTCCTGCGACTCGATTGCTATTCGAAATGTTTCGTATTCTTCTGATATACTGTACAGTAGCAAGATCGAGATTAAATCATTTATGTTGATTACTTTAGTTTCATTTATTTTGTCTACAATGTCAAAAAACTTATCGACGTGATCTCGCATGTCGGCGCCGGGGCCTAATTTCAGCAAAATCAAAGACTTCAGTAGGGTGGCTTTGCGTGCGAGACCCGTGGACTGGTAGATGCTATGCAACTTTTTCCATACTTCGTGTGAAGTTTCACAGTTTTTTATTTGTTTTAATTCTGTTGTTGCCATGGCCAGAATTAAGTCAGATTTGCCTTAGCATCTTCTTTCACCCACTGTGCAGCATTTTGTTCTGTCTTTACACATGTATTGTTCACATATTTCCACGTATCATTTTTTGATCAAAAGTGCTTCCATTTGAATTTTCCAAGTATCAAAATTTTCTTTGCCTAACGGCTCTATACGTACACTTGCGACACTCATTTTTTATGTTCTGTTTCTCTTTATTTAACTGTTTTCTATTGTGTTCTCTCTCGCACGTTTTTTTTTTTTTTTTTTTTTGACTTACATAGCTACACAAGCAAAAGCCGACCGCGAAGCTATACAAGCAACGTAAAAAAAAACGGCAGTTCGGCGCTACACAGGCGAGACACAAAAATCTGTCTAGAACTTTTTCGCCACAACTTTTGCACTTTTTACTTTATTTTCACTATTCTGAATCCATCGAATTATTGGCGCAGTGGAAGCGTGCTGGGCCCATAACCTGTTGAGATTTATTCAACTTCATGGGTTTACAGAGTTATTGATGGATATATATATATTAGTAGTGAATATATTATTTGCGGTAGAACTATGAGAAGCACGACCGGCACAGACGGTGCCATATACGAGAGTGCGTCTTGACGCGTATAGGGTTGCCAGATGGGCGGGTGACCAAGTAGGCTGCCAGATGTATTCGCAATAGTTGGTTTGTCCCATTATAAGGACACTAGCTTCTTAAATGGACAAATTGCGTCTAGCAATAATGAGTTTGAGCAATAACAGGTCTGTGATGCCCTTAGATGTCCTGGGCTGCACGCGCGCTACAATGAAAGTATCAACGTGTATTTCCTAGACCGAGAGGTCGGGGTAAACCGCTGAACCACTTTCATGCTTGGGATTGTGAACTGGAATTGTTCACATGAACTTGGAATTCCTAGTAAGTGTGAGTCATTAACTCGCATTGATTACGTCCCTGCCCTTTGTGCACACCGCCCGCCGCTACTACCGACTAAATTATTTAGTGAGGTCTCCGGACGTGATCACTGTGACGCCTTGCGTGTTACGGTTGTTTCGCAAAAGTTGACCGAACTTGATTATTTAGAGGAAGTAAAAGTCGTAACAAGGTTTCCGTAGGTGAACCTGCGGAAGGATCATTATTGTATTTTCCAACCGTTATTAAAAGAAATTAATACCAAATTAATATAAGATATATAAAATGAAAATGAAATTGAAGATGAGAATTATCATATAAAGGAAAATGATTTAGGTTATAATAAAATCTACCTACAATCGAACCCAGAAATGTAGATAGAGGAGTATAAATATATAAAAAATTGACGGTAAAAGAAAATATGTATTTTAACTCTTCACATGATGGTTTTGGCAGCCACATGTAAATTTTATGTGTTCCGATCGGAAATTAAAAATGATTTTTGTATATCCTATTTTTTGCGTGTATATGTACCATAATATACAGGCGTTGCGTATTGTATTGGCCATTATTGGTTTGGGCATACATTGGTTAAAGCAACATCCCAAATGTACAATGTTGTACCTGCATTTAAGGTTAACGTTTTACATAATTTGATTGCTTACAAAATAATATCAAATTTATAAATTATCAAGTACAGTATTCAATCATTTATGTTAACTAAGACATTTCACAGCATTCGTTTGGGTTAAAATTTTATTGAAGGAATTGATATATGCCAGTAAAATGGTGTATTTTTAATTTCTTTCAATAAAAGTATTATTGACGTAATGAAATAAACAAACAATTTATTAATCACTCTAAGCGGTGGATCACTCGGCTCATGGGTCGATGAAGAACGCAGCAAACTGTGCGTCATCGTGTGAACTGCAGGACACATGAACATCGAAATTTTGAACGCATATCGCAGTCCATGCTGTTATGGTACTTTAATTTATTTTAGAGTGCTGCTTGGACTACATATGGTTGAGGGTTGTAAGACTATGCTAAATAAGTTGTTTTAGTATTTTACGAAATATTAAAGCATATGGCATAATAATAATGAAAACGCATTGGCTCTCATATGTATGAGAAAAACGAAGATTTATAATTTTGTTTTTCAAATCAAATGATACTGAGGAATGTTTAGCATAAAAAATATCAAATTTTCATCTAGAATTGCCTCTTATTAATGATATGAAATGAAAAAATTCAATTTGTCATATTATTATTCTTCACTAAAAGAAAAAATTTACAATGGTTTTAATATATTTATAAATATATTTGTGTGTGTATATACAACCTCAACTCATATGGGACTACCCCCTGAATTTAAGCATATTAATTAGGGGAGGAAAAGAAACTAACAAGGATTTTCTTAGTAGCGGCGAGCGAAAAGAAAATAGTTCAGCACTAAGTCACTTTGTCTTTATGGCAAATGTGAGATGCAGTGTACGGAACATCAATATTGTAATGACCGGTTTCCACTTGGAGTTGAATTGGAGAGAGAACACGTCAAGCTTGGTTGGTGGTAATATTCAGATTGATTTTTATTCTACAAATATTCTTTGACTTAACCTATTGATACATAGATATTCTTATGCTGCGACTTAAGCAACAGCTACAAAAGAAAGAGAGAGTGTCAGTACATACATACATATTATTTAGGGCACTTGCGTCAACGTGCTTGGTCAGCGTTTAGACGCTGGCTTAACCCTAGCTCATGTTACGCCTGTGCATTGTTGCTTATGTGAATATATGTATGTGCATATATAAATGCACACACATATATGAATGTATACACATATTTGATTGTTTATACTTGCAACAAAGTGTTACAAGTTGAGCTCTTTGTGTTGAATGATTTTGGTATGGATATACTACACCTCCCCTTTTTTAGAAAATAACGTAATATTATGGAGTTATTTATTAATTACTAATAATGATAATAAATGATTGATTAATAGTAATAATAATAATGATAATAAATGATTGATTAATAGTAATATATGTATGTTTGTTAGAAAAATTGTTATATTTGTGTCTGGACAGACAAATTTTCTTTCTCAAAAATTTCCTTTTTTTTTTTGAATGAAGTAGTTATAGTAGTTGAATCCAAAAAAAAAATTTTATATATTTCTTTTCGTCTTTCTTTTTTTTCTTTAATTATTTTTGCAAATTTTTAACCTATCCTTATGAACACTTTGTATCTTATTTTTATTATTCCTAATTTTTATATTGTTGTTTTTAGATATTTCTACAACTTCGAATGGTCCTATATAGGCTGAGTCAAGCTTATGACCAGCTTCGTTTTTTAAATAAACTTGGTCTCCTATTTCTAGTTTAAAATATAAAACTTTCTTATCGTTTATTTCTTTCTGTTTAATTTTATTTTTTTCTAAAAGTATTCGAGCTCTCTTATACGCGTTTTGTAGTCTAAATTTAACTTCCTTAGAATAATTTTCTATATTATATATAGGTTCTATTTTATCTACGCTATTAAATTGTATTGGTAAGTTATTCTGTCTTCCAAATACTAGTTCATATGGACAATAATTATGAGTTACAGATGGTGTTGTGTTAAAACAATACACGAAATACTGTAAGTTTTATCTACTGATATATATGATCGAATGTACTCATTGAATGTCCTATGACTTCTTTCAACGGTACCCAAGGTCTGGTGGTGGTGTGCAGTAGACGTAATGTTGTCTATTTTTAAATATTTGCACAAGTCATTTATTATTGAATTTTTGTATTCTGTTCCCATGTCCGTAATGAACGTCTTCATTGGACCGTACTTCAGAATGAATGATTCAAAAATAGCTTGTAGCGCTTTTATTGGGAACTGGTATTGCTACTAGGTATTTCGTCAAGTCACATATTAGAGTGACTGCATATTCGTTACCATTTTTCGGATTTTGGTAATGGACCAATGGTGTCTACTATTACCTTATCAAAAGCATGTATGGGGGTTTCTGTAATAACTAAGGGTTTTTTATGTGCTTTGTTGTTTTTGACTTTAGGCATTTTTCACATTTATTAATGTAGTCTTTTACATGACGTGTCATGTTTTTCCAATAATAATATCTTTTACTTTGGCCAAAGTTTTTGTAATGCCTGTATGGCCACCCTGTATTGGATCATCATGGACAATATTGCTTCTTTATCTTTATCTTTTCTATAATGGTCACCGGTTGGAGTAGCGTTACTCTTAATGTTTTCAATATTTTATTGCCCATTTCTTTAAAAGATTCTATTGAAAATGTTTCAAAGATCTTTTCACTCGGTGCCAATTTGAGTTGTTTGATTTCGAGTATACCGGCTTGTTTTTCAAGCCTTTGAAAAAAACTGACCTAAGTCTAGATTTCCATTGGTGTACAGATCTCCAATCTCAATTCTTGCTATAACTTTCTTTCCATGTTTGAGGAAACATAGATCGTGTGTTATGCGCAAGGTCACTACTTTTCGTACTTCATCATTGCAGAGTACTTTATGTATTTTGGGCTTAGAAGCATCATTAGGTACGTGCCTAATTGTATTTTGATTTTTATCATCTGGCCAGAGATTATTTTGTCTACTTTGCTGCCTGGTAGTGACTTTCAGGACATTTGCTTTTTTGTTTTTTAGTTCCTGTATTGTAATGCGGGATAATGCATCCGCAACAAAATTATCTTTTCCCTTCAGATATTCTACTGTAAATTCATATTCCTCTAGATCAAGTCTCATTCTTGTTAATTTTGAACTCGGATTTATCATAGAAAATAAATACGTTAGGGGTCTGGAAATTGTGTGGAATTATGAATTCATTTTGTCTTAGTTCTATAAGGGTTAGACCTTTGGAAGTAATTGAACCTTCACCAATTCCTGATATTTCAATTGTGTTTGAAGTATCTATATGTTCAAAAGGATCTGTTTTTTCTTTTATTATTGATACGTCTGCACCTGTATCCAACAAGAAGGTATAGGTGTTGTTTGTATTTTCGTTTTTAACTTTGATGAAAATGCTTAGGCTAAGATTGAATGTGTATACATTTACAGTTTCTTCTGAATATCTGCAGGGATCTATTGGTTTTCCGAATTACTTTGAGCAAGTCGTACATTACCATTTCCGTTGTTAGAGCTACCTCGGTTGGAATTACCTCGGTTCGAGCTGTTTCGGTTGAAATTATTTCTTCCTCGGTTGTTGTACCGTGAGTTACCACGATATCCACCGGTATTATTATTATTCCTATAACCGTTGTTTTGGTAATTACCTCTACCTCGGTAATTATTTTGTCCATTTCTATTGTATTGACAGTAGTGCATGACAGGAATCGCTTGTCCTGTTTCTGCTGTACTACTGTCTACGAACTTTGTTGTTAGTTCGTTCATGTCACGGAAAATACCTGCTTTTAGTACGTTACGTACTTGATTGTTTATGCTGTTCTTTGTGATCTATTATTTTAACACTGTTAACGACATTAGCCGTTGGGTGGTCTATTTTGGATTCTTGGGAACCCATCTTCCTAGCAAAACTTTTTATTTTCTTGGTCGTTTAGACCTGTTTTCTATCTGTTTGACGGAGAGAAAAAAAAATTCTTTTATGGATTCGATATTATGATATTATTATTTTTTTTTCTTTTTAATTTAATTCAAAATTTTGAGAGAAAGAAAAATTATAGAGTGTAGTATATTCATACAAATAATCATTCAGTACAATAAGCTCAACTTGTAACACCCAGTTGCAAGTATAAACAATTAAACATATACGCATTAAAATATAATTGTGCACTTGAATATGTTTATATATATATACATTGATGTACATAAACATATTCACATAAATCTACAGCTAAGCATGATCATATATGTATGTGCATTTGTATATGCACATACATATATTCACATAAGCAATGTATGCACAAGCGTAACATGAGCTAGAGCCAGGCCAGCGTGGGAACGCTGACCAAGCACTTTGATGCATGCGCTCCAACAATATGTATGTATGTACTGACACTCTCCCTCTCTTTTGTAGCTGTCGCATAAGTCGCAGCATAAGAATATATATGTAAACTTAGCTTAAGCAAAAGAATATTTTGGAATAAAGAATCAATCTGAAAACTAGAATCAACGGACACTGACGTGTCCGTCCTCAACAATATCATTTCATCCGAAATGGAACCCGGTCATTACATGTCGACCGTGACAGGATACTAAAGGACCTACAAGGACTCTCCATGCTAACAACAGCAACAATAAAAAAAAAAAAAACCCAAGAAAAGTTCAACAAAACAAACACAAAAAAAAAAAAAAAGCATAAAACAATGTCTCACAATGTGTTGCAACTACTTTAGCGATAGAGAGCAGCATTAGCAGCAGCAGTAAGCAGTCTGGCAACCCTGTTCCAGTTCCAGCTCACCCCCACCCGGATTTTAAACCAACAATCTTTATAAAAAACAAAGAATTCAATTGAACGTTTTAAGCGCCAAAAACAACAAATTCCCGCCCCCCGTCAAGTATCCATCTTTTCGGCAGTGGCGTTCGAAATCGACCAATCAACCAACAAGGAGCACGAATGAACAGTGAAGATATTCCCTTTGCGGAATCTGCTCCTATCGAGCAAAGGGGTGCACCGACGCTAGAGGAAGCGTTAGAGCTGTATCCCAACGATGGACCGCGCCCACTCACAATAGCTGAGTACCGGGCCCGCAACACAAAATCTACAAAGCCAGAGCCAAAAAAGACCAAAAGAGGAGGCCAAATACACAAGCTACTCCAGCAGAAGAGGCTGGAAGTAGACTTACTGGCCACTCTGAAGACGGAGGAAGACCGACAACGCTGCATAGAGCGTATTGACATCCTGAAAGCTGAACTTCGCCAAAGAGCGAAGAAACGCAAGGGGGCCGCAGAAATGCGCAAGCCTTAACTTGCGTTTAATTTAATAACTCTAATTATAAGCTTAATAGCAAGTTGGAGCACGAAAGTGCAATTTGCGAACTACTAACTCACTGCTAGGCTATTACTAACAATGTGGTTGGAGAATTTTTTTTTTTTAAATAAAAAAAAAAAAATGAAATGTATACCTGAATTGTGAGCCAACCACATACTCTATAATTTTTCCACGTCTCCGGCTCGCTGTGCAAGACACAGTTGAGATAAATTTTATTTCTCTCTCATTTTTTTTTTCTCTTCACAAAAAAATTTAAATAAAAAAAAAATATGCATGAATCCATAACAATTTTATTAATAAAATTAAAGTAATTGCTAAACAAAAGTTTTTAACCTGTCTTTATGAACTTTATTTCATATTTTGCACACTTGTAATAAATAAAAAAAAAAATCCCATACGTATGTTCGATAATAGCATAAGTAAATTTGATGACATATCCGATATACCCACAATGGGGTTAATCGAAACAAAATCAGTGGACTCCACTGCGAATGTCATAAATAAAATTGAATCATCAAGTGCTGATATGAGATTAACGAACATACTACTATTAATAATTGTCATAATATTGTGCGCATATGTATTATATAAGGCTTACCTATTACACAATAAATGTGTAACAAAAAAACTCTACACAATAGATGTGTAACAAAAAGAGCTCTAAGCCAAGCTAATGATATAGATAAGATCTAAAAAATACATATGCACACAAGCAATGATAAATCAAAACCTTTTTAACAAAAGATAAAATATATATATAATAAAAAAAAAAAATTTTAAAAAATGACCCATTGTGACAGGTACTTTGAAAAAATAAACAACAGGCACCCTAGCATATTCCAAGACTTAATTGAGGTTTTTAGAAGCGAGGGAAGTACCTCACCTCAACGCTCCATAAACTTAGTACAAATTAGGTTAGCTTCCCAGTTCCCAGTCAAAGGAGGCACTAGGGTACAGATGAGTTTCATTCTCACGGTACCATATGTATGCTGTTTTTCAAACGCAGCAGGCACACTGCGTTTCTACCTAATGGAGGAACCGAAGCAGTAAAGAACTAAATACATCCATAATCAGTTAAATAGGCTTAGGCAGTTAGTGTAGAATATGGATAAAGCAGAAACAAAAAAGCTCCAAAAATATTTACCTTTCCTTGATTTCCTGATACAATCAAGTGAAACAAATCACAAATACAAGGAAATAAGGTATTGGATAGCCCACAACTACAAATTTCGAAAAAACATTGTAGATCTTATGGAAAAATCCATAAAAGTAGCTTATAGTAGATTATTACCTAAGACCCCTTTAAGAAAAGACGTGCCCGGATGGGTCCACGAACTTTTCAAGGACTCAATTGCGCTGATAAACATATCGGAATCGAGTGTAGAACCAATAGATTTAACAGACTCAGATATAGAAATAATAGACATAGTAAAACCTTACAGGTCTAAACGACAAATTCTTTTTTTTGTTTAGTAAAATGGGTTCTCAAGAATCCAAAATAGAAATAGAAATTAATATCAACAAACTATGGTTACTTGGGATGATATAATAGAAAAAGCTAGAATACACGCACAAGAATTAACTAAATCTTGTAAGTGTCTCTCGCAGAATAGAGAAACATCCCAAGACACAGTAACCAAACACACGAAGATAATAACCGAGAATCTTCAAGCTTTTAGAGCGGTATTAACTGAACACTATAGCAAACTAAAGACATGGCAAAAAACAGCCGCAAATGCGTTCTACAGTGATTGCAAACAAAAAGCAAAAACTGTGCTAAACAGACACAATATTGAATTCAAACAAACATCTGATTTGGAAACTTCAATAGTACTGGAAGAAAAAACGCAACTAATGGCTGATGAAGAAATAAGTCAAGAAGGACCATCAGTGATAAGTCGTAACAAACCAACAATTCCCAAAGAAAACAACAAAATGGCACAAACGAGGGTAGAATTCATAAATACAGCCACCAAGCTGATACCATACTTCGATGGTGATAGTAAAAGTCTACCAGGTTTCATTGGAGCGCTTCGCGTTCTTGACACCATAAAAGAACCGCACGAAGCGGTAGCCATCCAACTGATAAAATCAAAATTAAAAGGTCAAGCGGCTAATAGCCTAAGCTCAGAAGAAACGATTGATGAAGTTATACAAACACTATCAACAATCTTCAAGGGTGACTCAGTAGATCTTTTAACAGCAAAAATTAAAAATCTGCAGAGAAACCCAAATAACTGTGTTTCATACACAAACGAAATTACTGAGTTGACCGATGCCCTTAAAGGCGCTTATATTTCGGATGGTCTTCCAACTGAACAAGCAATAAAATACACCACCAAAGTGGCGGTAAATGCTATGGTAGGTCATACCAAAAGTCCAAGAGTCCAATTATTAATGGAATCAGGACACTTTCAATCAGCCAAAGAAGCAATCACCAGATTTACCACTCTTTCAGTAGAGTCGGGTTCCACCGGAAGTTTCCAAAATAATACCATTTTTTATGCCCAGCATAATGACCGCGGCAGACGCCGCTATAACAATAATGGTAACTGGAGAAACAACTCGAATTGGAACAATAACAACTCGAATTGGAGAAATAATGATGCCCACAGAGCCCAACGAGGCCGAAATTATTCACGCCACCAAAGAGGCGGCCGTGGAGGTGGACGCAATAATAATAGACAAAATACAAATAACCAACCGAATGGTTACAACAACACAAATGTCCGAATTACCCAAAGCGACCAGGGAAACGGACAAGATCCTCCAAATGCTCAAAATTAAAAAATAAAGTCTATTCCATTAACCTAAGTCTTAATAATTTCGTATCATTTAAGAATGTTAAAACAAATAAGAAAATAACATTCTTAATTGATACCGGTGCAGACATTTCAATAATAAAAGAAAATTCTGATGTATTTCACGACATCCAAGTAAACAAAACTGTAGACATTCGAGGCATAGGAGAAGGAGTAATAAAATCCAAAGGACTAGCCTCAATTGAGCTACAAACAGACAAATACATTATTCCATATAAATTTCATATACTTCATGAAGATTTCGCAATCCCCTGCGATGGAATAATAGGACTAGATTTCATGAAAAGATTTAATTGCCAATTAGATTACAATAGTTCCGAGGATTGGTTAATAATTAGACCACCAAATTTAACGTACCCAATTTATGTTCCAATAACATTCAATTCTGGTAATAACTCAACACTTCTACCAGCAAGATCCCAAGTGGTACGCAAAATAGAACTATCTTCGGCAGAAGATAACATTTTAATTCCGAATCAGGAAATTAAACCAGGCGTTTATGTTGCAAACACTATTGCAACAGCCCAAAGTACTTTTGTCCGATTTTTAAATACCACAGATAAATGCCAAATAGTAGGCGTTAACAATATAAAATTTGAATCACTTTCGAACTACGATATAGTTCAAAATACCAAAGATATAAGAAAAGAATCTGTAATTCATAAATTGAAGAAAAATTTCCCAATACTATTCAAAGACAAACTCGAAAAGTTATGCACTGAGTATAGTGATGTGTTCGGACTTGACACCGAACCGATCACAACAAATAATTTTTATAAACAAAAATTAAGACTTAAGGATGATGAACCGGTATATGTGAAAAATTAACGGAGTCCGCATAGCCAACTAAACGAGATCCAGCGACAAGTTGGAAAGTTAATCGAACAGGGTATTGTTGAACCATCTGTTTCGCCTTATAATAGCCCACTCTTGCTAGTCCCAAAGAAAACACTTTCGGGATCTAAAGAAAAAACTGGCGATTAGTAATTGACTATCGTCAAATAAACAAAAATTGCTGTCAGATAAGTTTCCACTCCCCAGAATTGATGATATTCTTGATCAATTGGGAAGAGCAAAATATTTTTCTTGCCTTGACTTAATGTCAGGTTTTCATCAAATTGAACTAGAAGAAAAATCAAGAGATATAACGTCTTTTTCAACGAGCAATGGCTCATATCGTTTTACACGATTACCTTTCGGTCTAAAAATAGCACCTAATTCATTTCAGAGAATGATGACAATAGCATTCTCGGGGCTTGAGCCAAGTCAAGCTTTCCTCTATATGGATGATTTAATCGTTATTGGTTGTTCTGAACAACATATGATTAAAAATTTAGTAGACGTTTTTAAGCTCTGCAGAAAAAATAATCTAAAACTGCATCCAGAAAATGCTCATTCTTTATGCATGAGGTGACATTCCTAGGTCACAAATGCACAGATAAAGGAATCTTGCCGGACGACACAAAATTTGACGTCATCAAGAATTATCCAGTCCCACATGATGCAGATAGTGCTAGACGTTTCGTTGCATTTTGCAATTACTATAGACGTTTCATAAAAAATTTCGCCGAATATTCCCGGCACATAACAAGATTATGTAAAAAGAATGTTCCATTCCCATGGACAGCAGAATGCGAAAATGCATTCCAATACTTAAAAGAAAAGCTCGTTCAACCTAATCTATTGCAGTCCCCGGATTTTAGCAAAGAATTTTGCATAATCACAGATGCAAGCAAACAAGCATGTGGAGCAGTTTTAACACAAAACTATAATGGACTCCAGCTTCCAGTTTCATATGCATCAAGAGCATTCACTAAAGGTGAAAGCAACAAGAGTACTACAGAACAAGAGCTAGCAGCAATACACTGGGCAATAACATATTTCCGACCATATATATATGGAAAACATTTCACAGTGCGAACAGACCATAGACCATTAACATATTTGTTCTCCATGGTCAACCCGAGTTCAAAACTGACACGCATGCGGCTAGAATTGGAAGAGTACGACTTTACAGTAGAGTATTTGAGAGGTAAAGATAACTTTGTGGCAGACGCCCTATCAAGGATAACAATATCCGATCTAATTGACATGAACAAAAGAATTCTGAAAGTCACTACCAGGTACCAAAGTAGACAAAACAATTTCTGCGCAGAAAATAAACAAGAACTATTGCCAAGGCAAAATCTTGAAAAAGCTTCCAAGCCCAACGTATTTGACGTTATTGTAAATGACGAAGTACGAAAAGTAGTGACCTTGCGAATAACTGATTCCTCGACCACATTCAAACATGGCAAGAAAGTTATAGCAAGAATTGACATTTGCGATATCTATACCAATGGAATTCTCGACTTAGGTCAGTTTTTTCAAAGGCTCGAAAAAAGAAGCCGGTATACTTAGTATCACCAAAGTCAAAGTGGCACCGAGCGAAAAGATCTTTGAAACTATTTCAATAGAATATTTTAAGAGTAGCGCTACTCACGCCGGTGACCCTCATCCAAAACGATAAAGAAAAAGAAGCTATATTGTCTACATTCCATGAAGATCCAATTCAAGGAGGTCATACAGGCATAAATAAAACAATTGCAAAAATAAAGAGACGATATTATTGGAAAAACATGACTAAATATGTTAAAAAGTACATTAATAAATGTCCAAAATGCCTGACGTCGAAAACGACGAAACATACACGATCACCTATGATTATAACCGAAACTCCACAATATGCTTTTGACAGAGTGATAGTGGACACAATTGGTCCACTACCACGTTCGGAAAATGGGAATGAATACGCAATCACATTAATATGTGACCTGACAAAGTATTTAGTAGCAATTCCTGTGGCAAACAAAAGTGCAACAACTGTGGCAAAAGCCACAGTAAAATGAAAGAAGTCATAGGACCTTCAAAGAGTACATTCGTTCATATATTTCAGTAGATAAAACTGATTGGGACATATGGTTACAGTATTTCGTGTATTGTTTTAACACAACACCATCAGTAACACATAATTATTGTCCATATGAACTTGTATTTGGTAGACAAAGTAACCTAACAATTCAATTTAATAGCGTTAATACTATAGATCCAATATATAATATAGAAGACTATTCTAAGGAAGTTAAGTTTAGATTAGAAAATGCGTGTAAGAGAGCTCGAATTCTTTTATAAAAAAATAAAATTAAGCAAAAAGAAATAAATGATAGCAAAGTATTAGATTTTAAAATAGAAATAGGAGACCAAGTTTATCTCAAGAATGAAACAGGTCATAAATTAGAATCTTCTTATATAGGACCGTTTGAGGTCATTAGTATAGAGAAAAATAATAATGTAGTTATAAAGAATAGGAAAAATAGGGAACAAAAAGTTCATAAGGATAGACTAAAAAGGAATAACAAATAAAACACAAAAAAAATATATATATATAAAAAAAAAAGAAAAAAAAATTTTAATAAGAATATATATATAGATATCTTTTTTTTTTAAATAAATAAATATATAATATCAAAAAGTGAAAACGAAAAAACAAATATATATATATATAATTTTTTTTATGGATTCATCTATTATTGAAAATATATTCATATGATTTCGATAAGAAAGAGAGAAAGAGAATTTGTCTGAGCAGACACAAACTAAGACACAAAAAAAAAAATTTTTTTTCCCTTATATACACATTTACCTTACCCTTATCTTACCTTTAATTAACTATCTAATGATTATTAATAACTCCATAATATTACGTTATTCTCTAAAAAGGGGAGGTGTAGTATATTCATACAAATAATCATTCAGTACAATAAGCTCAACTTGTAACACCCTGTTGCAAGTATAAACAATTAAACATATACGCATTAAAATATAATTGTGCACTTGAATATGTTTATATATATATACATTGATGTACATAAACATATTCACATAAATCTACAGCTAAGCATGATCATATATGTATGTGCATTTGTATATGCACATACATATATTCACATAAGCAACGTATGCACAAGCGTAACATGAGCTAGAGCCAGGCCAGCGTGGGAACGCTGACCAAGCACTTTGATGCATGCGCTCCAACAATATGTATGTATGTACTGACACTCTCCCTCTCTTTTGTAGCTGTCGCATAAGTCGCAGCATAAGAATATATATGTAAACTTAGCTTAAGCAAAAGAATATTTTGGAATAAAGAATCAATCTGAAAACTAGAATCAACGGACACTGACGTGTCCGTCCTCAACAATATCATTTCATCCGAAATGGAACTCGGTCATTACAAAAGTATGTGGTTGGCTCACAATTCAAGTATACATATTATTTGTTGTTATTACAAAAAAAAATCTCCAACCACATTGTTAGTAATAGCCTTGCCGAAAGTTAGTAGTTTGCAAGTTGCACCTTCGTGCTTCAACTTGCTTTTTATCTTATAAGTATAATTATTAAATTAAAGGCAAGTTAAGGCTTGCGCATTTCTGCGGCCCCCTTGCGTTTCTTCGCTCTTTGGCGAAGTTCAGCTTTTAATATGTTAATACGCTCTATGCAGCGTTGTCGGTCTTCCTCCGTCTTCAGAGTATCCAGTAAGTCTACTTCCAGCCTCTTCTGCTGAAGAAGCTTACGTACTTGGCCTCCTCTCTTAGTCTTCTTTGGCTGTGTAGATTTTGTGTTGCGGGCCCGGTACTCAGCTATTGTGAGTGGGCGCGGTCCATCGTTGGGATACAGCTCTAATACCTCTTCGAGGAGGGGTGCATCCCTTTGTACGGTAGGTACAGCCGTCAGGCAATCCAAATCCTCTGGATGTGACGGTTCGGTGCTAGTCATCAGCACTTGCTTTTTTTTCAATTGTTAATTTATATTTTTGTGTGTGAGTGTGTATGTCCTTTTTTTTTGATTATTTTGTATTTATTTGATTTTTTTTTTTATTCCATCAAGTAGAAATGGAAAGTACCTGCTGCGTTTGTGTAGCAGCATATATTTAGTATACTCAATAAGAAGCACATTACTATTCTTGTGTCTCCTTTTACTGGGAATCTTTCTTCAGTTTGTTCTGAGTATATAGTTCTTATTTGCACTAGAGTTAGCGAGCTTTGAGGGGACTTCTAAACACCTCAATTATGTTTTCTCTTAAGCCCGGGTTCCGTTTGGTAACTCTTTGAAAGTAGTTATCCATCGTTACCGTTTCTCATTTTCGTGCTTATATTTTCCATTTTTTTTTTTTTTAAAACACACACACATACGTACACAACATTTTCTCCTTGGTCCTCGATGTCCTTAGTCCTGGTTCCTTCGATGTCCTTAGTCCTGGGTCTTCGATGTCCTTAGGCCTTGTCTTGGCCTATTGTCACGGTCGCCATGTAATGACCGGTTTCCACTTGCAGTTGAATTGGAGAGAGAACACGTCAAGCTTGGTTGGTGGTAATATTCAGATTGATTTTTATTCTACAAATATTCTTTGACTGAACCTATTGATACATAGATATTCTTATGCTGCGACTTAAGCAACAGCTACAAAAGAAAGAGAGAGTGTCAGTACATACATACATATTATTTAGGCACTTGCGTCAACGTGCTTGGTCAGCGTTTAGACGCTGGCTTAACCCTAGCTCATGTTACGCCTGTGCATTGTTGCTTATGTGAATATATGTATGTGCATATATAAATGCACACACATATATGAATGAAAACACATATTTGATTGTTTATACTTGCAACAAAGTTGTTACAAGTTGAGCTCTTTGTGTTGAATGATTTTTGGTATGGATATACTACAATATTCTAGTATGAGAAATTAATGATTTAAGTCCTTCTTAAATGAGGACATTTACCCATAGAGGGTGCCAGGCCCGTATAACGTTAATGATTACTAGATGGTGCTTCCAAAGAGTCGTGTTGCTTGATAGTGCAGCACTAAGTGGGTGGTAAACTCCATCTAAAACTAAATATAACCATGAGACCGATAGTAAACAAGTACCGTGAGGGAAAGTTGATAAGAACTCTTAATAGAGAGTTAAATAGTACGTGAAACTGCATAGAGGGTAAGCCCGATGAACCTGAATATTCATTATGGAAAATTCATCATTAGAGTTGTAATATTTAAATAATATTATAATAATAGTTTTTCCATATAAGGACATTGTAATCTATTAACTTAAACCAAATTTATCATAAAATATGACTTATGGTTTATTTAAATTATTTTGCTTGCATTTTAACATAGAATAAATGTCATTAATTTGATAAACACGGACCAAGGAGTCTAACATATGTGCAAGTTATTGGGATATAAACCTAATAGCATAATTAACTTGACTAATAATGGGATTAGTTTTTTAACTATTTATAGTTAATTAACACAATCCCGGGGCGTTCTATATAGTTATGTATAATGATATTTATATTATTTATACCTCTAACTGGAACGTACCTTGAGCATATATGCTGTGACCCGAAAGATTGTGAACTATACTTGATCAGGTTGAAGTCAGGGGAAACCCTGATGGAAGACCGAAACAGTTCTGACGTGCAAATCGATTGTCAGAATTGAGAATAGGGGCGAAAGACCAATCGAACCATCTAGTAGCTGGTTCCTTCCGAAGTTTCCCTCAGGATAGCTGGTGCATTTAAATGTTATATAAAATAATCTTATCTGGTAAAGCGAATGATTAGAGGCCTTAGGGTCGAAACGATCTTAACCTATTCTCAAACTTTAAATGGGTAAGAACCTTAACTTTCTTGATATGAAGTTTAAGGAGTGTGTAACAACTCACCTGCCGAAGCAACTAGCCCTTAAAATGGATGGCGCTTAAGTTGTATACCTATACATTACCGCTAAAGTAGATGATTTATATTATTTATAATATAAATTTTGAAACTTTAGTGAGTAGGAAGGTACATTGGTGTGCTTAGAAGTGTTTGGCGTAAGCCTGCATGGAGCCGCCATTGGTGCAGATCTTGGTGGTAGTAGCAAATAATCGAATGAGACCTTGAAGGACTGAAGTGGAGAAGGGTTTCGGTGTGAACAGTGGTTGATCACGAGTTAGTCGGTCCTAAGTTCAAGGCGAAAGCCTTGAAATTGTGTGGAATTATGAATTCATTTTGTCTTAGTTCTATAAGGGTTAGACCTTTGGAAGTAATTGAACCTTCACCAATTCCTGATATTTCAATTGTGTTTGAAGTATCTATATGTTCAAAAGGATCTGTTTTTTCTTTTATTATTGATACGTCTGCACCTGTATCCAACAAGAAGGTATAGGTGTTGTTTGTATTTTCGTTTTTAACTTTGATGAAAATGCTTAGGCTAAGATTGAATGTGTATACATTTACAGTTTCTTCTGAATATCTGCAGGGATCTATTGGTTTTCCGAATTACTTTGAGCAAGTCGTACATTACCATTTCCGTTGTTAGAGCTACCTCGGTTGGAATTACCTCGGTTCGAGCTGTTTCGGTTGAAATTATTTCTTCCTCGGTTGTTGTACCGTGAGTTACCACGATATCCACCGGTATTATTATTATTCCTATAACCGTTGTTTTGGTAATTACCTCTACCTCGGTAATTATTTTGTCCATTTCTATTGTATTGACAGTAGTGCATGACAGGAATCGCTTGTCCTGTTTCTGCTGTACTACTGTCTACGAACTTTGTTGTTAGTTCCTTCATGTCACGGAAAATACCTGCTTTTAGTACGTTACGTACTTGATTGTTTATGCTGTTCTTTGTGATCTATTATTTTAACACTGTTAACGACATTAGCCGTTGGGTGGTCTATTTTGGATTCTTGGGAACCCATCTTCCTAGCAAAACTTTTTATTTTCTTGGTCGTTTAGGCCTGTTTTCTATCTGTTTGACGGAGAGAAAAAAAAATTCTTTTATGGATTCGATATTATGATATTATTATTTTTTTTTCTTTTTTAATTTAATTCAAAATTTTGAGAGAAAGAAAAATTATAGAGTATGTGGTTGGCTCACAATTCAAGTATACATATTATTTGTTGTTATTACAAAAAAAAAATCTCCAACCACATTGTTAGTAATAGCCTTGCCGAAAGTTAGTAGTTTGCAAGTTGCACTTTCGTGCTTCAACTTGCTATTTATCTTATAAGTATAATTATTAAATTAAAGGCAAGTTAAGGCTTGCGCATTTCTGCGGCCCCCTTGCGTTTCTTCGCTCTTTGGCGAAGTTCAGCTTTTAATATGTTAATACGCTCTATGCAGCGTTGTCGGTCTTCCTCCGTCTTCAGAGTATCCAGTAAGTCTACTTCCAGCCTCTTCTGCTGAAGAAGCTTACGTACTTGGCCTCCTCTCTTAGTCTTCTTTGGCTGTGTAGATTTTGTGTTGCGGGCCCGGTACTCAGCTATTGTGAGTGGGCGCGGTCCATCGTTGGGATACAGCTCTAATACCTCTTCGAGGAGGGGTGCATACCTTTGTACGGTAGGTACAGCCGTCAGGCAATCCAAATCCTCTGGATGTGACGGTTCGGTGCTAGTCATCAGCACTTGCTTTTTTTTCAATTGTTAATTTATATTTTTGTGTGTGAGTGTGTATGTCCTTTTTTTTTGATTATTTTGTATTTATTTGATTTTTTTTTTTATTCCATCAAGTAGAAATGGAAAGTACCTGCTGCGTTTGTGTAGCAGCATATATTTGGTATACTCAATAAGAAGCACATTACTATTCTTGTGTCTCCTTTTACTGGGAATCTTTCTTCAGTTTGTTCTGAGTATATAGTTCTTATTTGCACTAGAGTTAGCGAGCTTTGAGGGGAGTGGCTGTATTCAATTCTAAACACCTCAATTATGTTTTCTCTTAAGCCCGGGTTCCGTTTGGTAACTCTTTGAAAGTAGTTATCCATCGTTACCGTTTCTCATTTTCGTGCTTATATTTTCCATTTTTTTTTTTTATAAAACACACACACATACGTACACAACATTTTCTCCTTGGTCCTCGATGTCCTTAGTCCTGGTTCCTTCGATGTCCTTAGTCCTGGGTCTTCGATGTCCTTAGGCCTTGTCTTGGCCTATTGTCACGGTCGCCATGTAATGACCGGTTTCCACTTGGAGTTGAATTGGAGAGAGAACACGTCAAGCTTGGTTGGTGGTAATATTCAGATTGATTTTTATTCTACAAATATTCTTTGACTTAACCTATTGATACATAGATATTCTTATGCTGCGACTTAAGCAACAGCTACAAAAGAAAGAGAGAGTGTCAGTACATACATACATATTATTTAGGGCACTTGCGTCAACGTGCTTGGTCAGCGTTTAGACGCTGGCTTAACCCTAGCTCATGTTACGCCTGTGCATTGTTGCTTATGTGAATATATGTATGTGCATATATAAATGCACACACATATATGAATGAAAACACATATTTGATTGTTTATACTTGCAACAAAGTTGTTACAAGTTGAGCTCTTTGTGTTGAATGATTTTTGGTATGGATATACTACAATATTCTAGTATGAGAAATTAATGATTTAAGTCCTTCTTAAATGATGACATTTACCCATAGAGGGTGCCAGGCCCGTATAACGTTAATGATTACTAGATGGTGCTTCCAAAGAGTCGTGTTGCTTGATAGTGCAGCACTAAGTGGGTGGTAAACTCCATCTAAAACTAAATATAACCATGAGACCGATAGTAAACAAGTACCGTGAGGGAAAGTTGATAAGAACTCTTAATAGAGAGTTAAATAGTACGTGAAACTGCTTAGAGGTTAAGCCCGATGAACCTGAATATTCATTATGGAAAATTCATCATTAGAGTTGTAATATTTAAATAATATTATAATAATAGTTTTTCCATATAAGGACATTGTAATCTATTAACATAAACCAAATTTATCATAAAATATGACTTATGGTTTATTTAAATTATTTTGCTTGCATTTTAACATAGAATAAATGTCATTAATTTGATAAAGTGTTGATAGATTTATATAAATACAGTGCGTTAATTTTTCGGAATTATATAATAGCATGATTATCATTGATTTTCTGTGTTTATTATATGCACTTGTATGATTAACAATGCGAAAGATTTAGGATACCTTCGGGACCCGTCTTGAAACACGGACCAAGGAGTCTAACATATGTGCAAGTTATTGGGATATAAACCTAATAGCATAATTAACTTGACTAATAATGGGATTAGTTTTTTAACTATTTATAGTTAATTAACACAATCCCGGGGCGTTCTATATAGTTATGTATAATGATATTTATATTATTTATACCTCTAACTGGAACGTACCTTGAGCATATATGCTGTGACCCGAAAGATGGTGAACTATACTTGATCAGGTTGAAGTCAGGGGAAACCCTGATGGAAGGCCGAAACAGTTCTGACGTGCAAATCGATTGTCAGAATTGAGAATAGGGGCGAAAGACCAATCGAACCATCTAGTAGCTGGTTCCTTCCGAAGTTTCCCTCAGGATAGCTGGTGCATTTAAATGTTATATAAAATAATCTTATCTGGTAAAGCGAATGATTAGAGGCCTTAGGGTCGAAACGATCTTAACCTATTCTCAAACTTTAAATGGGTAAGAACCTTAACTTTCTTGATATGAAGTTTAAGGTTATGATATATTGTGCCCAGGTGGCCACTTTTGGTAAGCAGAACTGGCGATGTGGGATGAACCAAACGTAATGTTACGGTGCCCAAATTAACAACTCATACAGAAACCATGAAAGGCGTTGATTGCTTAAAACAGCAGGAGCGGTGATCATGGAAGTCGAAATCCGCTAAGGAGTGTGTAACAACTCACCTGCCGAAGCAACTAGCCCTTAAAATGGATGGCGCTTAAGTTGTATACCTATACATTACCGCTAAAGTAGATGATTTATATTATTTATAATATAAATTTTGAAACTTTAGTGAGTAGGAAGGTACATTGGTGTGCTTAGAAGTGTTTGGCGTAAGCCTGCATGGAGCCGCCATTGGTACAGATCTTGGTGGTAGTAGCAAATAATCGAATGAGACCTTGGAGGACTGAAGTGGAGAAGGGTTTCGTGTGAACAGTGGTTGATCACGAGTTCGTCGGTCCTAAGTTCAAGGCGAAAGCCGAAAATTTTCAAGTTTTAATTTGTCAAATAATATAAAAAGTAATAAAACACTTGAATAATTTTGAACGAAAGGGAATACGGTTCCAATTCCGTAAACTGTTGGGTATCCGTTTGTTATTAAATATGGGCCTCGTGCTCATCCTGGCAACAGGAACGACCATAAAGAAGCCGTCGATAGGTATCGGAAGAGTGTTCTTTTCTGTTTTATAGCCGTACTACCATGGAAGTCTTTCGCAGAGAGATATGGTAGATGGGCTAGAAGAGCATGACATGTGACATGACTGTTGTGTCGATATTTTCTCCTCGGACCTTGAAAATTTATGGTGGGGATACGCAAACTTCTCAACAGGCCGTACCAATATCCGCAGCTGGTCTCCAAGGTGAAGAGTCTCTAGTCGATAGAATAATGTAGGTAAGGGAAGTCGGCAAATTAGATCCGTAACTTCGGGATAAGGATTGGCTCTGAAGATTGAGATAGTCGGGCTTGATTGGGAAACAATAACATGGTTTATGTGCTCGTTCTGGGTAAATAGAGTTTCTATCATTTATGATAGTTATTTGTTCCCCGGATAGTTAGTTACGTAGCCAATTGTGGAACTTTCTTGCTAAAATTTTTAAGAATACTAATTAGTTACTAATTAGTTCTTTTAAATTATAACGATTATCAATTAACAATCAATTCAGAACTGGCACGGACTTGGGGAATCCGACTGTCTAATTAAAACAAAGCATTGTGAGGGCTAGAGGGGGGGTGGACAAAATGATTTTTGTCCCGGGCGCTGGAATTAAAAAAGAAAAAAAACTTAAAAAAGCGCGGGTCAACGGCGGGAGTAACTATGACTCCCTTAGACCAAGCGCATCAGCGTAAGGTCGAAAGGTTCGACAGAGCTGACATAAGATCACAAATGCGGCGGTCTTTCAAACAAGGAATTATATTTTTACCCCTTCTTACCTAGCTTAAGCTCCGTTGGATTCATTATCTAATGATTTTTTGGTGAAACACCTTCCCCCCCACTGTTTATAACAGTATCATTAGTGCCAGATAGCAAGTAGCGGGGTAACGTCTTTTAAATATTTCATGTATTGTGCTGGGTATACACAAGCTAGGCGTATCCTACTCTAGCGTCTCAACACTTTGCCTGCTACCTTGGCATAACATCTAAAAAGGTACAAACATCGCACGGCAGAAGAGGTGGTTTTAGTACGTAGGCGCTGTAGAACTTAATTGTTCTGATGAAACACAGAGAATCGTGCATGCGAGATTGTCCAGTGATTGGTTGCTCGTATCTATGAAGATTTCCTTCCTCGGCCAACAAAAAAAAAAAAAAAAAAAAAAAATAGCCAAATTAGGGGAGGAAAAGAAACTAACAAGGATTTTTTTTTCTCCCAGCGGCGAGCGAAAAAAAATAGTTCAGCACTAAGTCACTTTGTCTTTATGGCAAATGTGAGATGCAGTGTACGGAACATCAATATTCTAGTATGAGAAATTAATGATTTAAGTCCTTCTTAAATGAGGCCATTTACCCATAGATGGTGCCAGGCCCGTATAACGTTAATGATTACTAGATGGTGCTTCCAAAGAGTCGTGTTGCTTGATAAAACTAAATATAACCATGAGACCGATAGTAAACAAGTACCGTGAGGGAAAGTTGAAAAGAACAGAGAGTTAAATAGTACGTGAAACTGCTTAGAGGTTAAGCCCGATGAACCTGAATATCCATTATGGAAAATTCATCATTAGAGTTGTAATATTTAAATAATATTATAATAATAGTGTGCATTTTTTTCCATATAAGGACATTGTAATCTATTAACATAAACCAAATTTATCATAAAATATGACTTATGGTTTATTTAAATTATTTTGCTTCCATTTTAACATAGAATAAATGTCATTAATTTGATAAAGTGTTGATAGATTTATATAAATACAGTGCGTTAATTTTTCGGATAATAGCATGATTATCATTGATTTTCTGTATTTATTATATGCACTTGTATGATTAACAATGCGAAAGATTTAGGATACCTTCGGGACCCGTCTTGAAACACGGACCAAGGAGTCTAACATATGTGCAAGTTATTGGGATATAAACCTAATAGCATAATTAACTTGACTAATAATGGGATTAGTTTTTTAACTATTTATAGTTAATTAACACAATCCCGGGGCGTTCTATATAGTTATGTATTTATGATATTTATATTATTTATACCTCTAACTGGAACGTACCTTGAGCATATATGCTGTGACCCGAAAGATGGTGAACTATACTTGATCAGGTTGAAGTCAGGGGAAACCCTGATGGAAGACCGAAACAGTTCTGACGTGCAAATCGATTGTCAGAATTGAGTATAGGGGCGAAAGACCAATCGAACCATCTAGTAGCTGGTTCCTTCCGAAGTTTCCCTCAGGATAGATGGTGCATTTAAATGTTATATAAAATAATCTTATCTGGTAAAGCGAATGATTAGAGGCCTTAGGGTCGAAACGATCTTAACCTATTCTCAAACTTTAAATGGGTAAGAACCTTAACTTTCTTGATATGAAGTTTAAGGTTATGATATATTGTGCCCAGTGGGCCACTTTTGGTAAGCAGAACTGGCGCTGTGGGATGAACCAAACGTAATGTTACGGTGCCCAAATTAACAACTCATACAGAAACCATGAAAGGCGTTGGTTGCTTAAAACAGCAGGACGGTGATCATGGAAGTCGAAATCCGCTAAGGAGTGTGTAACAACTCACCTGCCGAAGCAACTAGCCCTTAAAATGGATGGCGCTTAAGTTGTATACGTATACATTACCGCTAAAGTAGATGATTTATATTATTTATAATATAAATTTTGAAACTTTAGTGAGTAGGAAGGTACATTGGTGTGCTTAGAAGTGTTTGGCGTAAGCCTGCATGGAGCCGCCATTGGTACAGATCTTGGTGGTAGTAGCAAATAATCGAATGAGATCTTGGAGGACTGAAGTGGAGAAGGGTTTCGTGTGAACAGTGGTTGATCACGAGTTAGTCGGTCCTAAGTTCAAGGCGAAAGCCGATAATTTTCAAGTTTTAATTTGTCAAATAAAATAAAAAGTAATAAAACACTTGAATAATTTTGAACGAAAGGGAATACGGTTCCAATTCCGTAACCTGTTGGGTATCCGTTTGTTATTAAATATGGGCCTCGTGCTCATCCTGGCAACAGGAGGACCTTGAAAATTTATGGTGGGGATACGCAAACTTCTCAACAGGCCGTACCAATATCCGCAGCTGGTCTCCAAGGTGAAGAGTCTCTAGTCGATAGAATAATGTAGGTAAGGGAAGTCGGCAAATTAGATCCGTAACTTCGGGATAAGGATTGGCTCTGAAGATTGAGATAGTCGGGCTTGATTGGGAAACAATAACATGGTTTATGTGCTCGTTCTGGGTAAATAGAGTTTCTATCATTTATGATTGTTATTTGTTCCCCGGATAGTTAGTTACGTAGCCAATTGTCGAACTTTCTTGCTAAAATTTTTAAGAATACTAATTAGTTACTAATTAGTTCTTTTAAATTATAACGATTATCAATTAACAATCAATTCAGAACTGGCACGGACTTGGGGAATCCGAATGTCTAAAAAAAAAAAAAATAGAATTAGAGCTTCCTGGGGGTGGGGGGAAATTTTTTTTTCTGCCCTGTTCTGAAAGTTTAAAAGGAAAAAAATAAAAAAAAGGCGGAAATTTGGGGAGGGGGGCTTGAAAAGGGGAAGAGGGGTGTTCTTCGGGCCACCGTAATTCGTCAGTCGCATGTCAAGTCAAGTCGACTCGGAACCTCCTCGTGGTGTTTCCTGGGTGCCGGTGAGTTTCTAGGTTCTAGATCTCATCGGTAGCTGATTCGAGCGGCGAAGCAACTCTTGGGGTTACCGGCCCCTTGAACCAAGAACACGTTGGTCAAGAAAGAAATACCTTGCCTCGGAACAACATAAACCAAGTATAAACCCAGTGGCAAACAGCCCTGGGATCCAACAAAGAGAGGCTATGGCAGTGATTAACCTCGCGAGCGAGATTACCTGCACAGTATGTGGGGGCGCCTCTTCAATAACAAGAGAGGGCTCGGTGTTCACATGTTTTTTTTTTTTTTTTTTTTTTAACGTTTAATATATATTTGTTGAATCTACTCTTAAATTAGAGCCTAACAACAAGTTTGAGATATTTTTCTTAGACTAGTACTTAAGATAAATCCTGGGGATATTGCAGGCGGCCCTAATCACTTGTTATTGGGTTGGTCTGTCATTTCTTTTAAGACGAGTTCTATTATTAGTTCGCGTAAGGGAATTGGCAAGAACATTTGGGTGTGCATCCAGTTTCGCAGAATACTTTAGTTGTTGAGTACCTATTTCAGATTTTACGCTAGGTATATTTAGATCATTTTGAATGTTGTCGTTTCGTATATACCACGGGGCCCCCGTGATAGATCTTAAAATCTTCGACTGCGCTCTTTGTATAATATCGACATTGCTGGTACTTGCATTTCCCCATAGTACGGCTCCGTAAGTCCAGATGGGTTTCAGTACGGAGTTGTATAGGAGGACTTTATACTCCAGACGTAGAGGGGACCGAGCATTGATGATCCAATGTAGGCTACTCGCTTTCAGTTTAAGCTGTGACTTTTTTTGCTTCGATGTGCTTGCGCCAAGTTAGTCTTCTGTCTAGGTGGATGCCAAGGTAAGTGACATCCACGGCTTGAGGAACTGGTACGTTGTTTAGCATTAGAGCTGGACAGTTTCTTCTGTTAAGCGTAAATGTAACATGTTTGCATTTCTGCTCGTTGACCCGGATACGCCAGGTTGCTAGCCATTCCTCTACCACCTTAAGGTGTTCCTCTAGTTTTGCAGAGGCTTGTATTGGGCATTTGGATCTGCTAAGGATTGCCGTGTCATCGGCAAAAGTGGACGTTGTAAGTCCTAAACTCGTTGGTAAGTCTGCAGTGTACAGCAGGTAGAGCAATGGGCCGAGTACACTGCCTTGCGGTACACCAGCTTTGATTTCAAAATCAGCGGAGACGGAGCCATTACATCTTACAGCGAATTTCCTATTGTAAAGGTAAGATTCCATGAGTTTGTGTGTGTACTGTGGCAGTTTTTGCCGGATTTTGAACATCAGACCCTCCAGCCAAACTCTATCGAAAGCCTGGGCAACGTCGAGAAAGACAGCCGCACAGTATTCTTTTTAGTTCGAATGCTGTTCGTATTTCGGATGTTATGCGATTGACTTGTTCAATTGTACCATGTTTTTCGCGGAAGCCAAACTGGTGTGAAGGGATTGTGTTCTCCGATGCCAGAAATGAGTTTAGGCGGATCTGCAGGACCTTTTCAAAAGCTTCGAAAGACATGGCAGCAAACTAATTGGCCTATAGGATGATGGCTGGGTTTTGTCCTTTCCCACTTTAGGAATCATGATGATAGTGGACTTTTTCCATGTTCTTGGGAAGTAGCCAATTTTTATTATAGCGTTGAACAGTTTGCAGATATATTGTATTGCAATGATAGGGAGTTCTAGGATCATTTTCGGTGTGACTAGGTCATGGCCAGGGGCTTTTTTCGGCTTTATGTGGTTTTTAATAACTGCAGTGATCTCGTCCGATTGGAGTTCCGAGTACTCACTATCCGTTAATGTGTTCGAAGGGGGAAGTACAGATGAGTTTGATGTTGGATTTGGCTGAAAAACCATTTTAAGATGTGTGGCAAATACGGATGCCCTCTCTTCGTCACTGCGGGCCCATCCACCGGTTGGACTCCTTATCGGTGAAATTGTCTCTGTAGGAGCGCTTAAAGTTGGGTGGGCTTTCCACAGAGGATGTTTAGTGCTGGTTGGACTGAGCTTTTCTATGTATTTCCTTTGAGCCCAGCTTTCCTCTTGTCTTAACGCCTTGGAGAGGTTGCGATTAGCTTGCCTTAGGCGAAGTTTTGCTGCTGGTGATCGAGTAATCTGCCATTCTCTTCTTAGACGTCGTTTTTCCGTTACTAATTGTTCTATCCGCCGGTTCGTAGGCCTGTCAACAGGTTTGGTGTAAGAAGAGGCATGTGGAGTAGATACTCTTGCTGCAGCTCCCATCATCGACTCAAGTGCAGAGACGCACATATCAATGTCCTCTGCAGCATCCAGTTTCGGCGAACAGTCAATGTGGGCACTCATGTACATTTTAAATTTAAGCCAATTTGTTTTGTTGTTTGTAAGCCTATATGGGCGATCAAGTACTTGAGGTCTTGTTAATAATGTGAATAGCACTGGAGAGTGATCGGAAGTTAAATCTAGTAGTGTTTCCGCAGTGATCCGATTACGTGGAATCCTCTTGGTTACTGCGAAATCAATCAAGTCAGGCACTTTCTGTGGATCTGTGGGCCAATAAGTAGGCCTACCCGGTGAGACGCAATCCATCTTATTGAGAGGGTTGACTATTGTGTTGTACAACTGCTTTCCTTTAGGATTTACCAGGCGAGATCCCCAGTGCGTATGTTTGGCGTTATAGTCCCCTGCTGCAATGAAGCGATCTCCGAGTGTGTTAAAGAAATCGGTAAATTCCTTTTCAGAGATTGAGAAGCGTGGTGGGCAGTACAGGGCGACCAATGTAGTGTTGCCGCAGCTGGTTTGGACGGTTATAGCAGTTGCTTGTAGGTGCTGTGTTTCAAATCTGTTGAGGAACGAGTGTTTTATACGGTTTTTGATTAGGATACCGGTCCCGCCATGAGCTTTTCCGTCTGGATGGTTTGTTGCGTAGAAGGTATATTTTGGTATTTGAAAATTATTTTTTGATGTTAAATGTGTTTCCGAAATCAGCAAAACGTCGATTTCACTTGAGTCTAGGAATAGTTGCAGTTCATTTTTGTGCTTGGAGATGCCGTTAGCATTCCAAAGACATAGACGTAGGGAAGCCATTATTTATTCTCGATAAGCTTCTGGATAAGCAGGTTTTGATTCCGCATTAGTTCGTGCATACAGTTTTGCATGAACGTCATAAAAGTGGTCATGTTTTGATTGAGTGAGATCAATAGGGCCTCAAGACCACTTGGAGTTTGCTGGCCAAGCTCTGGTGCGCTAGGTTGCGGATTCTGTAGATGGCGGAGTGACGGGGTCTCTTTCGCGGGCTCCGTCTGTCCAGTTCGGAGCACACTAGCGAAGGATACACTTGGACTGGTTGTAGCAGTCATGTTGGATGATCTAACAGCCTTGGCGAAGAAAACCTCCGGTGTAGTTTTGGAGGCGTTGAAGATGATTTTTGGTCCGGCTGGGGGTTTGCGCCCGTTTAGGTGTGATTTAAGATCCTTAAAGACAGGACATCCTCTGTAGTTGGCCGTGTGGTTCCCTCCACAGTTGCTGCATAGTCTTAGTGCGACGTTGTTTCTGTCCTTGGTGCAAATTCCACCTTCATGATGTTCGCCGCAGCCAACACACACTGACCTAAGATTGCAATTGTTAGAGGTGTGGTTGTATTCCTGGCAGTTTTTACACTGCGGTGGTTGGCGTCTCTTATGGGGCTCCTCTACGGTGATTCTTCTGTGCAGTAGAAGCTGTAGGTTGTAGATCGGGTGCACTTCATTTGGCTTCGACCGCTTTGCATCTGGTTGGAGCTCGATTTTAAAGAGCGGCTGTGCGACTTTGTTCCTGTTGATGATGTTGACAACGGACTTGACCGCAAACCCTTTTTCGACCAACGCGTCTGCTATTTCTTGAGTAGGGACCGATGGCTCAATCCCCCTTTAACACAACCTGGAGCCCTTTACTGCTTTTTAGTTGGTAGGTATAGAAGTTGATGTTAGCATTACGGAGGTACTTTTCGATGATGCGGAAATTGTCCTCAGTTTGGGCTTGACATTTAATTTCTTTAATGTTACCCCTATTGAGAGGGGTTACAACAAAGTTATTTGCCCCTACTGTTTCTACTAGCTTCGAAATCAGGGCGCTGCAGTTGGCTCCACGGATGTATAAAGGGGGTGGTCTAGCCGATTTAACTTTATCTACAGCGCCGGCTTGATCGTCTTGCTGATCGGCAAGAATTTTAAAACGATTCCCGCTAAGGGGTGCTACTCGTTCATTTGGTTTGGTTATTTTCGGCGTATTGCCACTTTTTTTTCTTTTTGCGGGCTTAGCTTCCGCTTAGTTATTTTAATATATCTGTCCATTCCAGTTTGGACAGAAGTCGTTGGGTTTACTATTGTGGCTGACTCTGGGCGACTTGTCGTTGACGGCTTGAGGCAGGTCAATACTTCGGCAGACGTTGCAGTAGTTGCTGTCAACGAGCTGACGGTGCTGGTTGGTGCAATCGGTGACCCAGTTATCGATATTGATGGAGAAGCACACTGCTCTCTCCACGGTAGGTTGCTGTTAATTGCTGAGTGGCTGGCACTTTCGGTGTTATTGCTTTTGTGTTAGCATTCGGTGGGGTCGGCGACACCACCGAAAAGTACGCGTTGTTGCGTTGGACCGAGAGTCGACGCTCACGTTGTTGTTGTACAATTAGTTCTTGTAGCTGTTGCTGGTGGGGATTGAGAGAGCTTGGGCCCGAATTGGTGGACATGGCTTTTGTAAAAATTACGCACTTTGTTGTTGCAACTTAGTATTTATTGCTATTAGAGCAATCTAATAGCAATATGATTGTAAATAGGCGTCTCTGAGGTGACTGAGAGCAGCTGGTCTCCAAGGTGAAGAGTCTCTAGTCGATAGAATAATGTAGGTAAGGGAAGTCGGCAAATTAGATCCGTAACTTCGGGATAAGGATTGGCTCTGAAGATTGAGATAGTCGGGCTTGATTGGGAAACAATAACATGGTTTATGTGCTCGTTCTGGGTAAATAGAGTTTCTATCATTTATGATTGTTATTTGTTCCCCGGATAGTTAGTTACGTAGCCAATTGTGGAACTTTCTTGCTAAAATTTTTAAGAATACTAATTAGTTACTAATTAGTTCTTTTAAATTATAACGATTATCAATTAACAATCAATTCAGAACTGGCACGGACTTGGGGAATCCGAATGTCTAATTAAAACAAAGCATTGTGATGGCCCTAGCGGGTGTTGACACAATGTGATTTCTGCCCAGTGCTCTGAATGTCAAAGTGAAGAAATTCAAGTAAGCGCGAAATTCAGGAAGCAGGGCTTGATAAGCGCAGAAGGGGTGTTCTTCGGGCCACCGTAATTCGTCAGTCGAATGTCAAGTCAAGTCGACTCGGAACCTCCTCGTGGTGTTTCCTGGGTGCCGGTGAGTTTCTAGGTTCTAGATCTCATCGGTAGCTGATTCGAGCGGCGAAGCAACTCTTGGGGTTACCGGCCCCTTGAGCCAAGCACACGTTGGTCAAGAAAGAAATACCTTGCCTCGGAACAACATAAATCCAAGTATAAACCCAGTGGCAAACAGCCCTGGGATCCAACAAAGAGAGGCTATGGCAGTGATTAACCTCGCGAGCGAGATTACCTGCACAGTAAGTGGGCGCCTCTTCAATAACAAGAGAGGGCTCGGTGTTCACATGTCACATCAACACAGAGACGAATTAGATACACAACGTCAACGTGAAGATGTAAAACTCCGATGGACTGAGGAAGAAGCGTGGATGATGGCGAGAAAGGAGGTTGAGTTTGAAGCAAGTGGTAATTTGAGATTTCCTAATAAAAAGCTAGCGGAAGTATTTACTCACCGCAGCTCCGAAGCAATCAAATGTTTTCGGAAGAGGGGTGAATATAAGGCAAAACTGGAGGAGATAAGAAGGCAATCTACTCCCACCCCAGAAGCGTTGGACTCAATTACCTCACCGCTTCGCCCTAGTTTACACGAGCGAAACCACCAAGTATCACCATCGGAAGCGCAACCAATCGATCCATCAGAAGAACAGTCGAACTGGGAAATCATGCGGATACTGCGGGGCTATCGCCCCGTAGAATGTAATCCCCGGTGGAGAGCCCAGGTCTTGCAATCTATCGTAGATAGAGCGCAGGCCGTAGGGAAGGAAACCACTCTCCAATGCTTATCCAACTATCTCCTTGATATATTTCCACCACCAAACGAACCACACACCATCCGTACGAGACCTCTTCGGAGACCTCGTACCAGGAGACAGTTAAGACAACAAGAGTACGCACAGGTTCAGCGTCGTTGGGATAAGAATACCGGGAGATGCATTAAATCCTTGCTTGATGGAACAGATGAGTCGGTTATGCCAAACCAAGAAATTATGGAGCCCTATTGGAAACAAATAATGACAAGTCCCAGCACATGCTCTTGCGACAACACCAGATTCCGTATGGAACACACGCTTGAGACGGTTTGGTCAGCAATTACGCCACGCGACCTGAGGGAAAATAAATTAAAATTGTCAAGTTCTCCGGGTCCTGATGGTGTCACTCCAAGAACAGCTAGGAGTGTACCTTCAGGCATTATGCTTCGCATAATGAACCTAATTCTCTGGTGCGGCAAAATACCATACTCTACCCGACTGGCCAGAACTATCTTCATTCCGAAGACTGTGACGGCAGACCGACCGCAAGACTATCGTCCAATTACAGTCCCCTCGGTTTTGGTCAGGCAATTAAACGCTGTTCTGGCTTCTCGATTGGCCTCTAAAGTCAATTGGGATCCAAGGCAGCGCGGTTTCCTACCTACCGATGGGTGTGCTGATAATGCGACGTTAGTTGATCTTATTTTGCGGGAGCATCATAAAAGGTGGAAGTCATGTTACCTTGCGACGGTGGATGTCAGTAAGGCTTTTGACTCAGTATCCCACCAGGCCATTATTAACACCTTAAAGGCTTACGGTGCTCCAGCAAATTTTGTCAGCTACATAGAAGAACAGTACAAGGGCGGCGGTACCTCCCTTAATGGGCCAGGATGGAGTTCAGAGGTTTTCATACCAGCGAGAGGCGTCAAGCAGGGCGATCCTCTGTCTCCCCTGCTATTTAACCTTATCATCGATAGGTTACTTAGGTCATACCCCAAGGAGATTGGTGCCAAAGTCGGAAATACCATGACAAGCGCGGCAGCGTTCGCAGATGATCTGGTGCTATTTGCGGAAACTCCAATGGGGCTTCAAAAATTGTTGGATTCTACGGTAGGCTTCCTAGCCTCCGTGGGACTCACCCTGAATTCTGACAAGTGTTTCACTATCAGTATAAAGGGGCAAGCTAAGCAAAAGTGTACCGTCGTTGAACGGCGGAGCTTTCGTGTAGGCGAGCGCGAGTGTCCTTCATTGAAGCGTACAGAAGAGTGGAAGTATTTAGGTATCCGGTTCACTGCGGATGGGCGGGCTCGATTTAGTCCAGCGGACGACCTTGGTCCGAAGCTATTAAGACTATCGAGAGCCCCCCTGAAACCTCAACAGAAGTTGTTTGCACTTAGGACTGTCCTCATCCCGCAACTCTATCACCAACTAACACTTGGGAGTGTAAGGATAGGCGTCTTGAGAAAATGTGACAAATTGGTACGGCAATTCGTGAGGAGATGGTTAGATCTCCCGCTGGATGTACCAGTTGCTTTCTTTCACGCCCCCACATTAGTGGGGGTCTCGGGCTTCCATCAATTAGATGGATAGCGCCGATGCTTCGTCTGAAGCGATTGAGCAATATAAAATGGCCCCACCTCGAGCAATCCGAGGTAGCTAGCTCTTTCATTGACGACGAAATGCAAAGGGCTCGAGATAGATTAAAGGCGGAAAATGTGCAGCTGGTTTCGCGTCCAGAGATTGACTCGTACTTTGCAAACAGGTTGCACATGTCTGTTGATGGTAGCGGTCTCCGTGAAGCGGGCCACTATGGTCCGCAACACGGGTGGGTGAG
The DNA here is from genome assembly GCA_018903935.1 of Drosophila insularis. Lineage (NCBI taxonomy): Eukaryota > Metazoa > Arthropoda > Insecta > Diptera > Drosophilidae > Drosophila > Drosophila insularis. Next base: position 30,930 of record JAEIFP010001173.1, on the reverse strand, counting down.
TCAACCCACGCGCTTGCTAACAGGAAAGGAATATTTGCACGGTGTCAAATTGCGGATAAATGCCCTACCTTCGAAGTCTCGTACGACGAGGGGAAGGCACGAATTGGAGAGACGGTGTCGTGCAGGATGTGATGCTCCTGAAACAACAAATCACATCTTGCAGAAATGCTATCGTACGCACGGGAGGCGGGTAGCTAGACACAACAGCGTAGTAAATGCCGTCAAGCGGGGACTTGAACGGAAAGGCTGCGTTGTCCATGTCGAACCAAGTCTGCAATGCGACTCGGGCTTAAATAAACCGGACCTGGTGGGAATCCGACAGAATCACATGTATGTGATAGACGTTCAGATTGTGACAGACGGACATTCCTTAGACCAAGCGCATCAGCGTAAGGTCGAAAGGTACGACAGAGCTGACATAAGATCACAAATGCGGCGGTCTTTCGGAGCGACAGGTGAAATCGAGTTTCACTCCGTTACACTCAACTGGAGAGGAATCTGGAGCGGTCAATCGGTCAAACGATTGGTAGCGAAGGACCTCCTTACCGCTGGTGATAGCAATATCATTAGTGCCAGAGTAGTAAGTAGCGGAGTAACGTCTTTTAAATATTTCATGTATTGTGCTGGGTATACACAAGCTAGGCGTATCATACTCTAGCGTCTCAACACTTTGCCTGCTACCTTGGCATAACATCTAAAAAGGTACAAACATCGCACGGCAGAAGAGGTGGTTTTAGTACGTAGGCGCTGTAGAACTTAATTGTTCTGATGAAACAGTGAATCGTGCATGCGAGATTGTCCAGTGATTGGTTGCTCGTATCTTTGAAGATTTCCTTCCTCGGCGATCAAAAAAAAAAAAAAAAAAATAGCCAAACGCCTCGTCATTCTAATTAGTGACGCGCATGAATGGATTAACGAGATTCCTACTGTCCCTATCTACTATCTAGCCAAGGGAACGGGCTTGGAATAATTAGCGGGGAAAGAAGACCCTTTTGAGCTTGACTCTAATCTGGCAGTGTAAGGAGACATAAGAGGTGTAGAATAAGTGGGAGATATTATTCCTTGTGTTTGATATCGCCAATGAAATACCACTACTCTTATTGTTTCCTTACTTACTTGATTAAATGGAACGTGTATCATTTCCTAGCCATTATACGGATATATTTATTATATCTTATGGTATTGGGTTTTGATGCAAGCTTCTTGATCAAAGTATCACGAGTTTGTTATATAATCGCAAACAAATTCTTTAATGAGAGAGTGCATTTATGTATTTTTAAATTGAAATTTTTGGTATAACTCCAATTACTCAGGTATGATCCAATTCAAGGACATTGCCAGGTAGGGAGTTTGACTGGGGCGGTACATCTCTCAAATAATAACGGAGGTGTCCCAAGGCCAGCTCAGTGCGGACAGAAACCACACATAGAGCAAAAGGGCAAATGCTGACTTGATCTCGGTGTTCAGTACACACAGGGACAGCAAAAGCTCGGCCTATCGATCCTTTTGGTTTAAAGAGTTTTTAACAAGAGGTGTCAGAAAAGTTACCATAGGGATAACTGGCTTGTGGCGGCCAAGCGTTCATAGCGACGTCGCTTTTTGATCCTTCGATGTCGGCTCTTCCTATCATTGTGAAGCAAAATTCACCAAGCGTTGGATTGTTCACCCATGCAAGGGAACGTGAGCTGGGTTTAGACCGTCGTGAGACAGGTTAGTTTTACCCTACTAATGACAAAACGTTGTTGCGACAGCATTCCTGCGTAGTACGAGAGGAACCGCAGGTACGGACCAATGGCACAATACTTGTTCGAGCGAACAGTGGTATGACGCTACGTCCGTTGGATTATGCCTGAACGCCTCTAAGGTCGTATCCGTGCTGGACTGCAATGATAAATAAGGGGCAATTTGCATTGTATGGCTTCTAAACCATTAAAAGTTTATTTTATAAACGACAATGGATGTGATGCCAATGTTATTTGTAACATAGTAAATTGGGAGGATCTTCGATCACCTGATGCCGCGCTAGTTACTTATTAAAACATTATTTAATACAATGACAAAGCCTAGAATCAATTGTAAACGACTTTTGTAACAGGCAAGGTGTTGTAAGTGGTTGAGCAGCTGCCATACTGCGATCCACTGAAGCTTATCCTTTGCTTGATGATTCGATTTTAGATTTGTGATTAATAGAATTATATTCTATTTTAAATTTGATTGGTATCTAAGGAAGAAGTGCGCCAAATGGAACTGTCATTCAGTTAGTGACGGAACTGGGAAATTTCCTTAAATTTTTAAATTTAAAATTAAACTTGAACCGATTCCTACTGTTCAGTGATAAAGGGCAATCCAAAGCTGTATAATTAACTGATAGGAACGAACCCGCATGAGGGGGCTAAGTGTGAGGATGTATCGACATTCGCCTGTTTGTTGTTGAACAAAAATGGAAACACTAGTACTCCGACTGCGAACAGCCCGCCAAATAAAGGCAGTCTGCTTTTGACAGTCGAAGCTGTTCGGGCGAGTAAATAAAAAAAAAAAAAAAACAAGTGTGAGTGAATTAAGTTAATAAATTAATTATTAATAATTAATTTATAACTAAAGGAATCAATTATTAATTAATTGATTATCAAATTGTGTCTAAAAGACGAACAAACGGTGACGCTGCAACGTGGAGCAATAGAAGTTTCGAGAATTTTCTTTTGCACAGCAACAGAAAATTTTCTCAGTTGACGGGCTGTCTGTGTGAGCTGTTAACAAGTGTTAGTGTGAACACGTGTTCAGATATACTTACTATAGTAAGCACCCAATAAGAGTGCCAGTACAGTGGGCCCTCGATAAAAGGGCCAAGTACGTTATTCGGCGTGCGTGATCGGACTCGTGCGTGAGCCGATAGTCCGTGCGTGAGCCGATAGTTCGTGCGTGAGCCGATAGTTCGTGCGTGAGCCGATAGTTCGTGCGTGAGCCGATAGTTCGTGCGTGAGCCGATAGTTCGTGCGTGAGCCGATAGTTCGTGCGTGAGCCGATAGTTCGTGCGTGACACGAAAATTTTTTTTTTTTTTTTTTTTTTTTTTTTTTTTTTCAAATTTTTTCGTGCCACGAACTATTCGTGAAGAGCCGTCGTCATGGACGGTTCCATGAAGCGTAGTGGAAGCGCCATCAGCGTGATGAGCGCTTCTAGCGTTGTTGAAAGCGCCCGCAGCGCTACGTCGTGTGTCGAGTCGGCCGCAGAGTCTATGATAGACGAATCGGGCGCAGAGATGACGGTTGTCGTCGGTAAGCGTGGCAAAAAGGCGCGGAAAGCTCGCTCGGCTCGTTCGTCGCCGGTGCTTGAGCAAGTCGCGAAAAAGCCGCATCTGGACAGCGTGTCCATGCCCGCCCCCGCCGCGCCGCCCGTGAAGCTTGCCAAACGCAAGGCTGCCGCTCCTGAAGCTGTCGAAAGTCCACCCGCTGGACCAGCTGAGACGGAGATACCGCGAAGCGGAGCGTGGCGAATCGTCGCCGGTGGCTCGTCTGCGATTCTTGCAGAGATTGGCGCCTCAGGGCAAGCCATAAGAAATGCCATGGTTGGCATGGAGCCAGTAGCTGCATCGCAGCTATCGTCTGCTATCAGACGCCTAGAGGAGTTGGCGACATCGCTGACCCTCAGAAACGCTCTGTTGGAAGCGGCAGCGATCAAACCTGCTGCACAGCCGCCCACCACCCCTGTTGCTGCGCACATTGCTGCGTACAATGCTGCCTTCCCCGCGGTCACCGCCAGAGCTGCTGCCGTCGTCCCCGTCCCCGGAGTGACGGTCGCCGCGCCACGGATCAGCAAGCCAGCTGAGACGTGGTCCGCGGTGGTCACGAGTCGGGACCCGAACGTGTCCAGCAAGCAAGTGGCCGAGCGGGTGATGAAGGAGGTCGCACCGACGCTGGGAGTGCGTGTACACGAGGTACGCGAACTCAGGAGCGGAGGCGCTGTCATCCGCACGCCGTCGGTTGTGGAGATAAAGCGGGTGGTAGCAAACAAGAAGTTCGCAGAAGTTGGACTGAATGTTCAACAGAAGAAGGCGGCAAGACCTTCCCTGAAGGTGATGGAGGTTGATACCAAACTCACCCCGGAGGTCTTCATGCAGCAGTTGTATGAAAACAACTTCAAGGAGATGACGGTAGAGTCCTTTAAAAGGGGAGTGCACATGGTGTCAAAGCCCTGGGTCGCGCAAGAAGGCAAGAGAGTGAACGTCTCCATCGAGGTAGACGACTCGATTGCGACCTTGCTGGAAGGCCGTGAGAGGTTTTACATCCAGTGGTTCAGTTACAGGTTCCGCTGGATCGTAAGGACCCACGTATGCCACAGATGCGCAGGCTACGACCATAAGGTGGCCCAGTGTGGAGCAACAGAGGCGACATGCTTCCGATGTGGTCAGAAGGGCCACAAAATCTGGAAGTGCGAGAATCCGGTGGACTGCCGGAATTGCCGCTTTAACGGAAGGCCATCGGGGCATTTAATGCTCTCGTTGGACTGTCCAATGTTCGCTGCAAAGGAGGCAAGGTTTGCAGCTAATCATTAATCATGTTTAGCTTCATCCAAGCCAACTGTGGTCGGGGCCGCGTTGCGTGCATCGATGTCGGTGTGCGTATGCGTGGTTTCGGCCACCCCTTTGCGTTGCTGCAGGAGCCCCACACAGACTTGGATGGCCGAATAATTGGATTCCCAGCCGGGATGAAAATTTTCGGTAGTCGAATCTTCGAGGGACACCGAAGGAACTCTGCCGTCATCATCGACGACCCAGATGCCATCTGCCTACCGGTTGAGTCGCTAATCACCGAGGCTGGAGTATGCGTGAGGGTCACGGGTAAATTTGGCTCTATTTACCTAACCTCACTGTACTGCCATGCACATGCTGAGTTGACGAGCGTTTTCCAGTACATGGATGCCATACTGCTACTGGCGAGCAGTACTCCGGTCATCCTCTGCCTAGATGCGAATGCTGTATCTCCGATGTGGTTCAGTAAACGCTACGATAGTTATCGTGGCCAGCTGAACTACAGACGGGGTGAGCAGCTAGAGGATTGGATTCTCGCAAGCCGAGCCGGAGTCGTCAACAGATTCAGCGAGGTGTACACGTTCGATAATCGCCGTGGACAGAGCGATATTGACGTAACAATCGTTAGCGAAGCAGCGTCTGCGTGGGCCGCGTATGACTGGAGTGTGGACGAGTGGGAGATGAGCGACCACAACATTATCACTGTTGTGGTGACGCCTTCCCCAGACACAGTTGAGAGCACATATGCTCCTGTGCCGTCCTGGAAGCTCAGGAATGCTAACTGGCGGTTGTTCGACTCTGAATTGGTAGAGGAAATTCGGGAGCACCTTCCGTTGGAGTACATCAGGATGTCGCCGTTGGACTCCTCGGTGTCTGCGCTACGCCTTGCCGTACAGTCTACGTGCGACAGGGTGCTAGGTCGCAGAACGTCGCGAGCCGCTGGAAAGGTGAAGTGGTGGTCCACTGAACTGAGTACAAAACGTCATGAAGTCAGGAGACTTAGGCGGAGGCTCCAGGATGCTAGGCGCAGAGGGAACGAATCTGCGCAGTTTCTGGCAACTCATCTGCGGACGGCTGTCCGCGAGTTCAAGAAGCTCATCCTGAAGACGAAGGAGGATCATTGGCGGAACTTCGTTGGAGACAACAGGGATGACCCATGGGGGCATGTCTACAAGATTTGCCGAGGACGAAAGCGGTCCACAGAGCTGGGATGCCTTCGCGAGGATGGCAGGCCGGTCGTAACCTGGCACGACTGCGCGAGTCTCCTCCTCCGTAACTTCTTTCCAGTTGCGGCAGCGAGTGACGACATTGCCATTCCAAGCGAAGCTGCACCGGTTCTCGAAGCCTTCGAGATCGGAGTATGCGTCGCCCGGTTGAAGAGCAGGCGCTCTCCCGGATTGGACGGCATCACAGGTGGTATCTGCAAGGCAGTGTGGCGTGCTATCCCCGAGCACATAACAGCGTTGTTATCTCGCTGTGTGGCAGAGGGATATTTTCCCCTTGAGTGGAAATGCCCGAGAGTAGTGGCGCTCCTCAAGGGCCCCGACAAGGAAAGGAGTGATCCAGCTTCCTATCGGGGCATCTGCCTGCTGCCAGTGTTTGGCAAGGTGCTAGAGGGGATCATGGTGAATCGGATGAAAGAGGTGCTTCCGGATGGAAATAGATGGCAATTCGGCTTTCGACCTGGACGCTGTGTTGAGGACGCCTGGCACCATGTAAAGGCCAGCGTTGCCGCCAGCCAGGCGGTATACGTGTTGGGTCTTTTCGTGGATTTCAAGGGTGCCTTCGACAACGTCGAGTGGAGCGCCGTGATGCGCCGCTTGATCGACGCGGGATGCCAGGAAGCCAGCTTATGGAGAAGCTTCTTCAGTGGCAGAAAAGCGAGGATGACCAGCAGATTCGGAGAGGTTGACGTGGAGGTCACTCGAGGATGCCCGCAGGGATCCATCAGTGGACCATTTATTTGGAACACTATGATGGATGTGCTGCTCCAACGTTTGGAGCCCCTGTGTGTATTCAGTGCGTATGCAGACGATCTGTTGGTCCTCGTCGAGGGAAGGTCGAGAGCCGAGCTGGAACGTCGTGGAAAGGAGCTAATGTCCGTCGTGGGAGCTTGGGGAGCTGAAGTCGGAGTTTCGATTTCGACCAGCAAGACGGCAATGATGTTACTGAAAGGGAGTTTGGCCGCTTCCAGGCCACCCTTTGTAGAGTTTGCAGGAGCAGGCCTACAATATGTAACTCAATACCGATACCTGGGCATCACAGTCGGCGAGCGGCTTAATTTTCAGCCGCACATCGCAGGATTACGCGGTAAGTTGACTGGAGTCTGTGGTGCACTCAGTCGCGTTCTGAGGGTCGACTGGGGTCTCAGTCCCCGATCCAGACGCACTGTGTATGCTGGACTCATGGTGCCTTGTGCGCTGTTTGGTGCCTCAGTGTGGTATTCCGCGGTTAAGAGAACGATGGTCGCCAGGAGGCACCTCTACTCTTGCCAGAGAGTCATGCTCTTAGGATGCCTGCCGGTATGCCGTACAGTGTCCACTGTGGCACTGCAGGTGCTTGCTGGAGCCCCCCCGCTGGACTTGGTTGCCAGGCAACTGGCGACTAAGTACAAGGTGAAGCATACCCACCCGCTGGAGGAAGGCGATTGGCTGTTCGGTCTGGACGTAGCAAATCTGGATCGGAGGCAAATGAAGGCGATGCTGGACGAACGTATGTGCTGCGAGTGGCAACGCAGGTGGGATGACGATGAGTGCGGTCGACCGACTCATGAGTTCATCCCGGACGCATGCTTCGTCTTCAGCCAGAAGGACCTTGGTTTTGGACTTCACGCTGGATTCTTGCTGACTGGCCACGGATCGCTGAACGCATTTCTGTATAAGAGAAGTCTGAGTAGGACGCCCACATGTCAATGTGGTGCGCAGTGCGAAGACTGGCAGCACGTGCTAGTGGCTTGCCCACTCTACACAGATTTGCGAGACCTCGATGGACTTGGTGTTAGAAGGGAGGATACCCGTTGGGACTTTTCCCGGGTCCTGGACACACCGGAGCGGCTCCAGATGTTGGAATTGTTTGCGCGAGCGGCATTTAAAAGGCGGCGACGAATGACACAGGATCAACCAGTGCCGGGTCGGACGGGCCAAAACTGGTAGCAGTACCTCACACACACTGCAAAGCCGAACCGGAGCGCTTTAATCTGGCAGATGAACCCCCATCGGGGTGAATCGGGGATGATCCATTCCTTGTTCAGGTGAACAAAAATGGCTAGTAGTCTCTGACTGCGAACAGTCCGCCAAAGCTGCAAATCTGGTAGACGAACCCCATGAGGGGGGAGTTGAGGATGATCCATTCCCTGTTCGTGTTGAACAAAAATGGCTAGTAGTCTCTGACTGCGAACAGTCCGCCAAAGCTGCAAATCTGGTAGACGAACCCCATGAGGGGGGAGTTGAGGATGATCCATTCCCTGTTCGTGTTGAACAAAAATGGCTAGTAGTCTCTGACTGCGAACAGTCCGCCAAAGCTGCAAATCTGGTAGACGAACCCCATGAGGGGGGAGTTGAGGATGATCCATTCCCTGTTCGTGTTGAACAAAAATGGCTAGTAGTCTCCGACTGCGAACAGCCCGCCAAAGCTGCAATCTGGTAGACGAACCCTAGTTGGGGGAGTCAAGGATGATCCATTCCGTGTTGTCGAGGACACATATGGCTAGTAGTTTCGACTGCGAACAGCCGACCGGAGCTGTGATTCGGTACTACGGGATGGGCTAGTGGTCCAAGGCTAGCCCAATTAGTGGTTGGCCCCCTTGTGGGAGATCGTAGTGGCTGTGGTTTGATACCCAAATGCGGGCAGAGTCATTGGACTCAGCGTGGAGTTGCGTTACACAACCGGGTGCTGTACCCAAAGACCAGCAGAGGTTTTAGATGGGCCTCGCTCCTTACCCAGGGGGAATGTCATGTCCGACAGCATGGCATTCAACAGGCACTGAGGAGATGCTGCAATAGCAGTATCTCCGAAGGGCGTTGGTGGACGCATTGTTTTGACCCGCTGTACTATATGTCACAAATGTGGCATATAAGAGTACCGTGGTTGTAAACCCTATTAATGGGTACACGCCACGTTAAACAAACTCGACTTCATGTCCCTAATAAAGGGCAAAAACGAAAAATATTTGTCGAATGGGAACATCCATAACATATGAGAATGCATTTCGTATGAAAATCTCATTTCATATAAAAACTCATATCATATGAAAAACTCATATCGTATGAAAATATTATTTCATATGAAAATCTCATATCATATGAAAATCTTATTTAATATAAAAATCTCATATCACATGAAAATCTCATATCATATGAAAATCTTATTTAATATCGGATTCCCAGTGTTTTCGCTGTGCTAGCCTCTTCGATATCGAGGAAATCAGCATTCAGTAAATGACTCTTTGGAATGCAACTGAGCACGCTCTTCATTCGATGTCCACTTGCGCAAAGGAAAGCCAGCTGAACCAAGAGCCACTTGTAGTTCATTGACCATTGCGATTGCCGTTGCTTCATTATAAGCCCCTGCCAGGACATCATCGACATACATATAGGACTTGATAATATCGCTAGCCAAAGGAAATTTGGATTGTACATCACTTGCGAGTTGCTGAAGTACTCGGATGGCTAAGAACGGAGCACAGTTAATGCCAAACGTGACGGTATTCATCGGATCCTCTGAAATGGCGTATTTTGTGATGTCCGGACCAGGGTAAAGTATGTCGTTGAGACTTACTCCGTTGGTGGACTTGCTAGAGGCGTTAAAGACTACCCGTACATTTGTTGTGGTGCTGTCGGGCTTGAAAACCGCATGGTGTGGCAAATAAAAATTGTTATTACTGACGTCAAATGGCACCTGACGCATATGGCCCAAGTCCAAATATTCTTGGATGACGGCGTCATACTCAGTTTTGGGAACTGAGCCAATGCCCCTGGTCTGGAATGACCAAGGTTGATGTTGGTTGGATCTCTAAACGGAAGTGAGACCGTATATCTCCCCGAAACATCTCTTCTTGTGATCTTCTGGAAATTGACCTCGCAAACAGAGTCAGAATCTTCTACCGGTTTGCCCGGTAGATCCTCCACCTCCCAAAACCTTGTGAGAAGAGTTTCAAGTCCCTCCTCTCTGCTAACAGCGACCCTCGTGGTGAACGCGGCACATGAACTAACGGGGACCACTTGAAACGGGCCTGAAATGACCCAACCGAATCTCGTCTCTTGGGCCATTAAAGATCCGCACACTTCGGTCTGGATGCCGGAAAGAGTCACCGCTGGTATGACATCAATGCCAAGGAGTAGATCGATCTTTGCCTTTAATCTGAAGGAGGGGTCGGCTAGAGGAATATTGGGCATTCCTTCCAGTGTGGCTTGGGCTATCGTACATGACGGCAAATCATGAGCAACTTGGGACAAGACAAAAGCTTCTATCTCTATCTGGACTGGAGGTCCATGCGATGACCGAATGCTTATGTGACAGACCTTCAAGGTTCTATTGACCTTTCCGTTAATGCCTGTCACTTCGGCCCTGACAGTCTGGAATGGTAACTTCATGAGTCGGAACATTCTTTCGGATATGAAATTGGCTTCCGAAGCCGGGTCTAATAGCGCCCGTGAAGCATAAGTAGTGCCCTTGTGCCAAAAGTCCACGATGGCTGTACCTAGCAACTTATCTCGTGAGGCCCTTGCCTCAGAGGTAAAGTAAGTCCGGACAATATTGTGCGAACTGGGCTGAGCTGGGACCGGCGTTGGATTATTCTCCGGTCGGGTGTCCTTGTGCAAGAGCGTATTGTGACGCCCCTTGCACGTGAAGCAATTGTGCTGACTCGTACAATCTTTTACTTGATGTCCTCTTGCGAAACAGTTCAGACAAAGGGACTTTTTCTTTATGTATGCCACCCTCTCTGGCACCGTCATCTGAAGGAAGCGGGGACATCGACGCACCGGGTGATTCTCCTTCATACAGAGATCACAGGATTTTGGTTTGGTGGTCACCTTGGCTTCAAATGTATTAGCCTTTCGGGTGGCTGGAAACGGATTTCGTGGAGGTTTCGGTGTGGGAACCGAAATAGCCATTACAGTTGTATTTTCCACTGCTTCGAGCGTACGGAAACGCTCGGTGAGGAAATCGTCCATCATTTGCCACTCTGGAATGGCAGTCTTGTCTCCCAGAGATTGTTCCCATAATGAAAGGGTATTCTTTGGCAATTTGATGGAACAGAAAAATACGAACATGCCTCCCCAAGTGGTTACTGGCAGGCCACAGTGCTCAAAAGCGCGAATGGATGCCTGCAGAGCATTCTGATGATCCTGTAATGCTTTTCCGGACTCATGGGAAATTTGAGGCAGGTCAAGAAGTGCTCGGAATTGGCTGTTCACGATAAGTCGCTTATTTTCGAAACGCTGTTTGAGTGCATTCCATGCCGTTTCAAAACCATCATTTGTAAGCGGGAATTTTGCTACAATGAGGTTGGCTTCACTCCTCGTTTTCGCTAGGAGATGGTACAGCATTTCAACGGGGGAAATTCGTGAATCGCTTATGTAGATGGCTGTAAACAAGTCACGGAACGTGGGCCATTTTAAGTAATCTCCCGTAAAGACTTCTGTGTCAATAAGTGGCAATCGACAGCCTCGTTCTGCTGGTGCAGCGGTAGGCGCATGACGGTTCGAAGGAGTAGGAGCAGACCCTTCATGGATAAGCTCGTTTAATCGAGCCGTGCATCGCTCGTAAACTTGATAGCATTTGTCATATTTAGCTTAAATGGCTAAATCTTCAGAGTTATCGTCTTTACCATCTGTGAGTGCCTCGCATTTCTCATATTCCTGCTCGACCTTCTCCCACAACGCTTGAACTCGATCACGACGAACTTGGAGCGTAAATACGCTGACCTCGGACAGTGAAGTGACGTGGGTGTCGACTTCAAACTGAATTAGTTTATCGCAAATGGAAACAAACTTCTTCAAAGCCATGGTGGAAGCAGCTAAAACCCTTTTGGTTTCGGACCGAGTGGCTCTTGGGGCGGTTACCGAAATCTGTGGAAGTGGTACCAATGATTTGACCTCTTTTTGGCTTGCTCGTCGTGGCTCTGACGTGGCTTGCTGAAAGGTCGTGCTCGATGGACGAGAGAGGGTCTGAAATGCACGGGAGGGAGGAGTAGTTGGGCTGGTACTCCTCTGGCGCTGACCTGGAGCAGCAATTGAGGATTTGCTCATAGCCCCAGCGAGTGGCGGTTATAAAGTGGTGAGCTGGTTTGGCACGGCTTGAAAATTAGCCAAAAAGATCAACTGGAAGGTTTGGGAAAAACTGGAACACTACCAAACCACTTAAAGAACGGCTTTGAAACGCCTTGAAATAGATTGAAAATCCAGGAAACGAGCTGGTACGTTTGGAATGACTTGGAACACTGCCAAAAAAAACCCTGTCAAAAAAAGCTTCTGCTCTCTGACGTGACGGTCGTGTTTTTTCATAGCTCCTGAGTTTTTATCAATATTTAATTTTTTCTCTCAATTTTTAATTGTGCTTAGTCTGTTTACTTTTTCGTTGGTGTGGTTTGCTTGAGACCCGTGTGTTTTATTTGCAGAATTTGCCAAATTAACTAGTTTTTTTTCGTGATTAGTGTTTGGTGCATTTTATATATATATTTTTTTCCCCTTTTCTCTCTCGTCATTGCTTCTATAGTTGCTCCCCTCACCGCTCCGATCATACCATCAGTGCTAGTGTTTTTTTTTTATTATTTTATTTTTGTTGTTCTCTCTTCTTTGTGCTTGTGCTCTCTGCCGCGTAATTACTTTTGTAACGCCGCCTCTCAAAGCTTGGCTTATAACTGTTCTTGCACTCTTTCTTGTGCTGTGTACTCTAGCTGTCTCTTTGTTTTATTTGTAGCCTTTGTTTTATTTGTTGATTTTATATCGATAATTATCTTAGTGCTTTGTATTTAAATTTTAAATTTTGTATATATTTTTGCCTTGTGTTCCTTTTGGCATTTCAATGGCTTGTTGTCTACCTACTTGCAAGCATTCTGATCGTTTTGATGATCAGTATAGAGCAATATCGTGTTGGCTCTGCGATAATCTTATTCACTTAAAATGTGCTGGCCTCAATGGCCGCGACTACGACAAATTTTCTGGTTTGTCTGTGTCTAAGCCTGAGCTTGGCTTAATGCGCTGGACTTGCCCATCTTGTGCCAGCCAGCAGCTTGATTTTAGCCGTATGTATAGGGATCTTCGTTTAAAGTTTCTTTCTTTAAACAAACTGGCCAAACAGCTGTCTAACGAGTGTGAATCTAGCGTACATTTATTGTCGCAATTTAAGTTTAATCCACCTTCTGAGAAGTTACCCAAGAAATGTACCCTTGAGTTGCCTCGTAAGCAGTCGCCAGCACTCTCTATTACATCGTCTCCCATTTTACTTTCGCCTACACCATCTTCTTGTCCCTCTTTATGTTCTTCTTTTCAGATTGAAGTACCCATTACAAGCCCTGGTGTACCTCAATCTATCCCTCACGGGAACTCTGATCAATCACAGGATCATGCTGGCTCTCAATCACTTGCGGATCCCAATGCTCCTCCGCCTCCACTAACTGTAGTGCCTCATCGCAAACAATTATTTATCTCTAGGCTTGCTCCAGATACTTCTGAGTCGTCTGTGGCAGCTTACATTGGTAATATATGCCCTGCTAAGGTTTTAATTCAAAAGTTTAAGTTTTCAAGGCCTCATGAAATCTCCTCTTTTAAAATTACAGTACCAAATGAGTATTTTTCAGCTATGGTTGACACTAATTTCTGGCCAGAGGGCCTAGTTGTACACGAGTTTGCGCCCAATAAGCGCTCCCGTCCGTTGCCTGTCCACCTTCCTAATTTATCTTCTGCTTCAAAAAACTAATAACGTCTAGTCTTTGCATTCATTATCAAAATGTAAGAGGACTTCTTACCAAGCTCTCGAACCTGTTCTGTGATAGCCAAACCTTTTCGGCTGACATATTAGCTTTCTCTGAAACTTGGCTTAACTCCTCTGTTTTGGATAATGAAATTCTTTCTAATAACTTTATTTCTTATAGGCTTGATCGTGTTGGTCGTCGTGGCGGTGGAGTACTCATTGCTGTTAACTCGAATCTGTGTTCAAGTGTCGTGCCGATGATGCCCTAGGTGTGAGTATTTGCGTCGAGTACATGTCAACAGCTTATATATTTCTTGTTCATATATTCCTCCAGCTTCTGATATCATGACCTATATGCACCATGCTGATGCTTTGCAAACTATTTTTAATAGTCTTAAAGATCGTGATATCCTTATAGTTTTAGGTGATTTCAACTTGCCTAATATTTCTTGGCTTGTTGATGATGATCTATCTTTCTTAATTCCTTCATCTCAACATGTTTTTCTTGATTGCCTACTTGAATGTCCGCTATATCAGTTGAATTCTTTCCTTAACTCTTCTAAAAGAATCCTTGATCTTGTTTTTGTCTTTGATCCCACTGTTAGTGCTGTATCCCGAACACAGCCCCTAGTGAAACCTGAAGATCCTTATCACCCTACCATTGAAGTTACTATTTTATACAATTCCGTTACTAAATCACTTAATAACATCGCAAATTCTCGTCGTAGATGTTTTCGTAAAACAAATTTCAATCTTCTTAATAGCCTTTTTTTCTCTTTTGATTGGTCATTTCTATTTGAGTGCTGCGATATAGATTGTGCAGTGAAGTTTTTCTACTCTGCTCTTAATTCTCTAATTGATAAATGCGTTCCTTATGTGAATGTCTCTACCGTCTCCAGCGCGCCAGTCTGGTTCACACGTAGGCTCTCTAATCTCCGCAATATTAAATCGAGATATTTTAAAAGATTTAAAAAAACTGGTTCGCGACTTGACTATGCAAATTACTGTATAGCCAAATCTCAATTTTGTCTTTTAAACACTCAATGCTACAATAATTATAACGTTCGCTGTAAGGTTGAATTTTATAAGAACCCCAAAAGATTTTACAACTTTGTTAATTTTAAAAGACGCTCTAATGTACTACCTTCCACCTTCAGACTTAATGACCAGACTGCTAATAATGACTCAGATATTGCTAAATTCTTTCAGTCGACTTATTCTACTACTGTTTCGGATCCCACAACCTATCCCTTTTCAATCCCACATTTAAATTGTATGTTTTTTCCTAGTATTACTGAAGAATGTATTATCTCTAGCTTGTCGTCTATGACGTCTTCCTTCGTTCCCGGTCCTGATAATATACCTAGTTTCATCCTTAAAATGTGTTCGATTTCCCTATCTAAGCCTTTATCTCGGTTATTCTTTATATCGAGTGAGACTTGTAGCTTTCCCGATATTTGGAAGGAGTCTTTTATTATTCCGCTTTTTAAAAAGGGTAGCAAATCGGATGTTTCTAACTACCATGGCATTGCCAAACTTTCGGCAATACCAAAGCTGTTTGAGAAAATTATTACGTCTTCCCTTCAACACCTATCCAGATCCACTATTTCTCCTTGTCAGCATGGCTTCATGAAAGGTCGTTCGTCGCTTACTAACCTTTTTAGAATTGACTACCCTTGTACACCATGGCTTCCGTAAAAAGTGTCAAACTGATGTTATTTATACTGACTTTAGTAAGGCTTTCGATACGGTTGATCATTCTATGCTTCTCGCGAAACTTAACATCATGGGTTTTTTCCCCGAAACTGTTGGCTTGGTTAAAGTCGTATCTTATTGGCAGAACCCAAAGGTGTCTTTCCGCTCCTCAATATCTAAAACTATTAAAGTTACGTCAGGTGTACCCCAAGGCAGTCATCTGGGCCCACTGTTATTTACCCTGTTTATAAATGATTTACCCTTGGCCTTGGTTCACTCACGCGTGCTCATGTTTGCGGATGACGTCAAGATTTGTTATTCCTATAATGATCCTTCTTTCCAACAGTACTTGCAATCTGATCTCGATGCGTTCTGTGATTGGTGCCACGTTAATAAATTACACCTTAATGCCTCTAAGTGTTCTTTTATGACTTTCAGTCGTTTGTCTCCGTTCCTAGCTCATTACTCCATTAAGTCAGTTCTGTTAGATTGTGTACCATCCTTTAAAGACTTAAGCGTTATGTTTGACCCAAAACTTTCATTTAATGTTCATATTGCTTCAATTGTCAATAGAGCATGCAGCCTTCTTGGCTTTATTTAACGTTGGGCCAAAGAATTTGATGATCCCTATGTAACAAAGGTTTTATACACTTCGTTAGTTCGCCCTATTCTCGAATATTGCTCGCCAGTGTGGAACCCGCAATATGATGTTCACCAGCGTAGTATTGAATCGGTACAGAAGCAATTCCTTAAGTTTGCGTTACGCGGTCTTAATTAGGACCCGAGTCTTCGCCTACCTTCTTATTCTGACAGACTTCTTCTTATTAATCTCCCTTCACTTTACAACCGTAGGCTCGTTTTTGGCATTCTCTTTCTCCATAAACTAGTCAACGGCGAAGTCATTTCTACTAATTTACTAAGTACGCTATATTTTTGTGTTCCCGTTTTGTCTTCCATTGATATTGAAATTTCCAAATCAATTGTTTGTTTATATTAATATTATATTTTTTTAATACAGATTTTACCTTTTGTTTGCAGTCAATATAGAATGCATTTGCGGCTGTTTTTCGCCTTGCAGTTAGTTTACTATATTGTTCTATTAACAGTGCTCTGATATTTTCTAGGCTCTCTATTATTATTTTCGAGTGTTTTTCTATTGTACTTTGGGATGTTTCCCTATTCTGCGAGAGGCACTTACAAGATTTATTTAATTCCTGCGCATGTGTTCCAGCTTCTCTTAATATATCATCCCAATTAATCATATTTTGTTAAAAATGATTTACACTCTCTTTTTTTTTTTTTAATTCCCTGAGAGATCAATTATCTCTATGGGTTGTTTGAATAGTTTATGTACCCATGTGGGTAGAATCTTTTTTTTTCGCTTTAGGCAGTTGTACGCTTCTACTATGGATCTTTCTATCAAGTGGGCTATCCCCGATTTAAATTTTCTATTATTCACAATCCAGTATTTAATTTCTTTATATTTTGGATTTGTCTAGCCTCTGTTAAAGAGAAAATCTAAGAATGGAACGTATTTGTTCAAATATTTAAGTTGTACTCGACCCATTTTTTATACTGTATTTAGGCCCTCTGCTCTACTCTGATATTTTTTCTTAATTATTTTATTATGCATTGCATTTAATTTCAAAGCCAGATTTAAGGCTACTAATATTAGGATAGCTAACAACAATATCCCTATTTCTTTTAAATTTTCCTTGTGATCTACTATTTTAACGCTGTTAACGACATTAGCCGTTGGGTGGTCTATTTTGGATTCTTGAGAACCCATCTTCCTAGCAAAAATTTTTGTTTTCTTGGTCGTTTAGACCTGTTTTCTATTTGTTTGACGGAGAGAAAAAAAAAATCCTTTATGGATTCGATTGTTACATAATTTATTGTTTTTTTTCTTTTTTTTTAATATAATTCATAAATTTTGAAAGAGAGAAAAATTATCTCAACTGTGTTTCGCACAGTGAGCCAGAGACGTGGAAAAATTATAGAGTATGTGGTTGGCTCACAATTCAAGTATACATATCATTTGTTGTTTAGAAATTACTCAAAAAAAAATCTCCAACCACATTGTTAGTAATAGCTTAGCCGAAAGTTAGTAGTTCGCAAGTTGCACTTTCATGCTTTAACTTGCTATTAAGCTTATAATTATAATTATTAAATTAAAGGCAAGTTAAGGCTTGCGCATTTCTGCGGCCCCTTGCGTTTCTTCGCTCTTTGGCGAAGTTCAGCTTTTAAGATGTCAATACGCTCTATGCAGCGTTGTCGGTCTTCCTCCGTCTTCAGAGTGACCATTTGGCAGAATCAACCGGTGCAAAATATTTTGGCAGCTGTGTTGTTAAAGAATGAAAAAAAGGCATCAAACAAAGTTAAGTCCAAAGTTATGAAGACCTTTACAAATAGCTAAAGTGTTAGCCGGAGATAGATATATCCTTAGAACATTGACAAATAACAGAAAGCGCAAGTAGGCTCACGAAGATAGAAGAAAATTGCCAGAGGATTATGTTCCAGTTGAATTAGAAAGTAGTGAAGAAGATTTAAATATGACTGAATGACTGAAGAAGAAAGAGACAGTAATGATATAATTGAGAATGGAACTGTTGAAAGAGACAGTATTTAAATAAGTGACAACAGTCATGGCACCCCGACATTTACATTAATAACATAATTGTTTTCAGTGCTACTTATGAAGAACATTGGAACAACCCCCAGGGCAATATTTTCAATGCTTCTTGAAGCAACCCTACAAGTAAATTTAGACAAGACACACTTCCTGAAAACCAGTGTTGAATTCCTGGGCTATGTTGACACATCTCAGGGGATTAATGCATATAGGAAAAAGTAGGAAAAAACGGTAAAATCAATGCCTCACAATCCAAGGATGTTTTCATTGAGCTTGGTCCACTGGAGCTAGTAGCGTTTAAAGACCCTAAGACCCTTCTTTCTTCATCGGAGGTTTTAACTTTTTCAGAATTTACAAAACCTTTTCATCTCACTACCGATCTCAGGTTAGCTCAGGAGAAGATCGCCCTATAGCATACATCTCAAGATCGCTTGACAAAAAGTAAAGAAAATTACTCCACCATTGAAAAGGAGATGTTAGCCATTGTTTGGGATCTGGACAACCTACGAACGTTCCTATAAGAAGCTGCCTCCATAAAACTATACGGACCGCCAGCCGCTTACGTAGGCCATGAGCAATAGGAATTTCAATGCAAAGTTGAAACGTTGAAAGGCGAACATTTAAGAATATAATCATGAGCTGATCTATAAATTAGGCAAGGCAAACGAATGCAACGAATGAAAACATGTTATTTCCCAAAAATGGCAAATAAAATAAAAGGCAAGGCATATAAATATGACAGACACCCCAATAATCCCCTTATACAGCCACACGTGTACTGAACTATCCGTGCGAAATTCAACACGTGGACGAGCTTCATATTGGAGAAACAGAAGTTTCCAAAATCTCCAAGCTTTTTCTCTACAATCTAAATCGGCTCTCAAACTACGTGAAAAAATAGCAGAAGAGCTTCACTATTCACGGCACCTAAGATTGTGGTGATGGACAATGAACGGGGCCTTCTTTGTCCAACAGTTCATAATTACCTAAGATCATTAGAAATAGAGGTATACCATACCCCAACGCAGCGGAATCGAAGTACACATTGTTAGGAATCTACAGGTGTTTAAAATACTTAAGGTAACTGAACTCGTGCCTATGTTAGTTGATAGGTATAACTCGGTCCACTCAGTGACGAAACGAAAACCGGTTGATATTTTTCTTGTCAGGGTTGTCCGAATAAATTATCAAGGGCTCACTAATTTCAAACGCGAAACATTTGGCGACTTCAGGGGCTGATCGAACGTCAACAAGAACTTGCAATTAATAGACTGTAATGACCGGGTTCAACTTGGATAATAAGTTGAGTAGTCGAACACATCAGTGTTGCTTTGTGGTAATATTCCAATTGATTTTTATTCGGAAAATATGCTGCGACTTATGCGACAGCTACAAAGAGAGGGAGAGTGTCAGTACATACATACATATTGTTGGAGCGCATGCATCAAAGTGCTTGGTCAGCGGTCACACGCTGGCCTGGCTCCTAGCTCATATTACGCTTGTGCATACAGTGCTTATGTGAATATATGTATGTGCATATACAAATGCAATATAAATATATTCAAGTGCACACTTATATTTTATTGCGTATATATTTAATTGTTTATACTTGCAACAAAGTGTTACAAGTTGAGCTCTTTGTGTTGAATGATTTTTGGTATGAATATACTACACCTTGTGAGGAATATTATAAATCATAATAATATCCCACACAACAAACCGACAGCGAAGAAATCCAAAGGTGTGAATAACGCACCAGATACAAGATATAGCCGAGACACGAACCAGATGAACGATATACGATACAAGATATAGCCGAGACACGAACCAGATGTACGATATACGACCAATATTGGCAATGGTCGATCAAACCAGTGCAACGCAAATAAGTTACGATCAAACGCAATGGATCGAACCACACGCAACCGCAAGCAATTTCGTACAAGCGGGAAGATGCGTGGGAAGCATAATGTGAGAAGTTGGAAATTGCACGACATACGATACGGCTACGATCAAACACGACCGATCGGACCGCACGCAACCGCGAGAGATTTCGTACAAGCGGGAAGATGCGTGGGAAGCAGAATGCAAAAAAAACCAATATGCATACATACGACGGGCAACCAGGTCCAACATGGCTCGATCGAACCAAATCGAACCTATGACGTACGATCGAGCATGATGATCGAACCGCATGCGACCGCTGGCAAATTTCGTACAAGCGGGAAGATGCGTGGGAGGCATAATGTATAAAATCGGCTATGTAAGAGCAAACAAGGGCAAGCGAAAAAGGGCATTGGCCCAGTGAGACAATTTAAGAGCACAGAGAGGCCACAATAGAAATGCATGCATTGACGTACAATGCATGAACAAGTCACAATACACGTATGCTATGCGTGTATGACCGCGAGAGGGAGTACCGGTGGCCTATGGGTGCTCTCTGTCTACGTCACACACAAGAGATCAAAGCAGTGAGAGCATGAACTGCCGAAATTATGAGAACAAAGTGAGGGCCAAGCAAGACCACGAGACGGGTGCGGGGCATGCATGCATGTATGAAACGATAATGGTTTGTGGATTGGATAGGGGAATATGCGAACCGAAGGGGGAGGGATGAACAATGGGAAGCCCTCTATCTGATAGATACGATATGCGGATGAATGTGCATTGCATGGGAAATTAAACGATGTTGTATATTAAATTAATCAGGAGAATTATTATTAAACAATAGTTTAAATCAATACAATTAGTATATATGTATAGGAATATAATATGGAGCGAATATGGGCGAAATTGGGTATGACGAGTGGATCAAAGGGAGCGACGGGCGACGGCAGCGCTGACAGAGAAAGAATGCAGAGAAAGAACGGGATACGATGGGCGGCCAATGGAAAGGCGACGCCAATGGGTGAAAGTGATGGAAGCACATAGATGCAAGGGAGCTAGACAAGGACAAGGAAATAAATGGGCGCGCAGCCACAAAGAAAGTGGACATATGTGCCAAAGATTTACGGGACTTTCACCACGCATAGCAACAAGTGGATGCGTGGGTGAAAGCAGAGGGCCGATGGAAATGTACCAGCTGTATAGCGGTACTACACCAAGCTATTCCTGAGGCCGCGGGAGTTGCCTATATAAAGGCAACGCCCGTCATTATCAGGTCATGAAGTCATCAAGTCATCAAGTCGTGATCAAGTAACAAGTAATTAAGGCCTTACGAGTAACCTTAAGAACTTATCAAGGAAACACAAGGAGCAACAGAAAAACTATACAGGCCTTACGAGTAACATGTGCAGTTTCATCCGATAGCAACAAGTCCTTAAATAAGGATAATATACACCGTACCCAAGCTAGAGTAAATTGAAGAGAAGCCAAGCATTTCCAGGAGTATCTAAAGTCAATGGTAGGCACGAGGATATATCCTACTGCCGAAATTCCAGGATCTATATATCCTGACGAGTACCAATTACTGAGGAACATCCTGCCAAGGCCATAAAGCAAGAGCCATCTCAACGAGCATAGCGAAAGGGTGCAGAGGTGTGGAGCACAAATCAAGCATACGATACCGAGACAATAATCGGCAACAGGAGCAAGAGGAAGGCAAGGAGCGACGACGAGGGATTCGAAGTGACTCACCAACGCTGTCCAAGTCCAGAACTACCATTGAGAAACCGTCATATCCAACCAAGCCCATAAAAAGTTATAAATAAACATACAACCATAACTAATAATTAAACAAACGTGTTTCTAATTTCACCAGGGCACAAAATAAATTTGTTGTGCCGAACCTAGCCCAAGAGATATTGTAAATATCCCGAAGGACGAAAAAGGATCGTTACAACCTCCCCCTTTTTAGAAAATAACGTAATATTATGGAGTTATTTATTGATTATTGATAATGATAATTGATTAATTGTAATGTATGTATGGTAGAAAAATTCTTTTATTTGTGTCTGGCCAGACAAATTTTCTTTCTTCTCTTAATTTTTTTTTTTTTTTTGTGTGTGTATATACTTTTAATTAAAGTAGTTATAGTAGTTGAATCTATAAAAAAATTTTCTATATTTCCTTTTTTTTAAAATTATTTTTTGTTTTTTAGTTTTTTTTGCATGTTCATGCCACCGGGTGAACAGCAGAGAGTGAGGGGTAGGGTTTTTTCCCCAAACCGAATTCGGTCACACTGAGGAGGGTGACGAGGGGTTCTGCGGTGAATCGCCATATTCAATCCAGTACGAGTTTTAATCCGAACACCCGTTCTTTTTCCTTGCGCTCTTATCTTTCGATATTGTAACTTTTTCAACCCGAACCATTTCGTATGTGTCGGGATATCTTGTGAAATAAATAAATAAATTAGAATTAATTTTAACCGAAGTTCTCGCTCGTTTTAATTTCATCACGCACTCACCAGACCCTAAAGAAATTGGCACCCGCCAAGTTGTACACCACAAATCGTTCGCCCCTCCACGAACATTGGTCCTTTTCGTATTGTGAAAATATATTTCAATCGACTGATTGAATTTAATTCGCAAAATATTTTCTAAAGAAAAATAAGTACATTTTTATTTATCTGGAATTAATATTTTGGCTTGTCTTGGTGCATTTTGATCTTTTCCTCACAGATCCATGAAATTGATCTTGACCGTTTAATGAAAATTAATTCCGAGTTTTTTTTTCTTCATTGAAAAGTTATCGGCACTCCCAATCCTACTGATCTCAATATTTCCATATTTTAAAATAATCTTATAAATTTCAACATTTTTCCACATTGTATAAATTTTAATATCGAAGTGATTATATATCCTTATAATTATTCACACAACTGCGAGGAAAATTATAAATCCTTCTAATTTCATTTATGCTATCTATGCTTATTCATTGTGTTCATTAAAAAGAGAAGACATTTCTCCTTCTCACTCCTTCTCTATCCTTAAAGTATACAGTCCACTTACAGCTTCGTTTCGATCTCCTCGCTTGAGAGCTCTAATTCCACGAAGTTATTTGTTTCCATTCGATTCGTAATAGCTCAGAGAACACTCTACGATGTCTCTTTCCGACTTTGTTGCCGTGTGCGAAGCATTAACGGGGTTCGAGGCTCGCGAGGCCCAGGCTTTAGCTGACGATGTGCCACTCGTCTCCATTAAAACACACTTAGACCAGCTTAAGTCACTTTGGGCAAAAGTCGAGGCAGAGTTTTCACGATGCTATAAAGCCTTGTCGGCTCAAAAGAACGAAGATAGTCCGAAGCACATAGCTACAATTAAAGCTAAACATGAATATTGTTATATGGTATATGTGCGAGGGCGGGACTTTGTTTGGAGAGCGAGTCGAGCAGTTGTCCGCGAAAATGGCTCCCCCCACCAGTCAGGCTCTCCGTCGATTCCACCCATCAAAGCCACACAGTTCCCCGTTCGAAGTCGAAATCTTCAACGGGGACAGCCTGGCGGCCTACATTCCGTGATTTGTTTACCGCGATTTTTATCCATAATCCAAGCCTAACACAAGTGGAGAAACTTTATCACTTAAGTTGCAAAACTCGCGCTGAAGACAGAGCCATTGTTTCTAGGTCACCCTTGACCAATGAAGGGTTCCAGTCCGCGTGGGATGACCTCACTGCGCGATACGAAAATAATCGATTATTGCTTATGAGCCAAGCCAAGCAGCTTCTACAGATCCCAGCTGTAACACAAGAGTCTGGCAAAGCGTTGAGAGAACTGCAGACGTCAATTCAAGGTTGCTTAATCGGTCTTGAGCGTTCCTCGTACAGACAATTGGGATATCCTTCTCATAGCAATCTGTACGAGCAAAATGCCCAAATCCACCCCTTTGTTGTGGGAACAGTCCGTTCCAAATAAGACCGCCGTCTCATCCTGGGACGACCTGAATGGATTCCTAACTGATCGCCACCGTGTATTAGAGGCCACAGATGTCCTTCAACCAAGTTCTAGCGGTCAGACCTTTCCATCCGTAAGCCGAAAACCTACGGCACGAGCTCAGGCCTTTTCCGCTCAAGTGCAAGAGAGCTCAGCACCTGATGCTTGTATAATTCCGAATCCTGCGTCCACCGATTCTTAAACGTGGGTTACTTCCCCTCCACTCGCAACACTGGCCTCCTGGGTACTGCGAGGGTAACGATTCATCATCCTGGCAAGCAGTTTCAAATCCGCGCTTTAATTGATATGGGATCCGAAGCGTCCTTTATTTCCCAAAGAATGTTTAAATTGATTAATCCTCCAAGCTGCAAAGTATCAACTAGCATTCGCGGCATTGGGCAATGCGATGCTGGTAGCGGCGACAAAGTGTGCCGCTTACAGATTTCTCCTCCTGACGAACCGCTGCGACAGTTCCAAGCAGTCGCCGTGGTGCTGCCTAGTGTAGCTGGAGCACTTCCGTCCCGCGCCGTCCCGAATAAGGTGAAGCAGGATTCGCTTGACCTTCCGCTCGCTGATCCGCAATTTCACCAAAGAGCTCCTGTGGATTTGGTGCTTGGAGCCGAGCTCCTTCCCACTATCCTTGGGGAACGAATCATCAAGAATGTTGGTGATTCTTTCGTGGGGATCAAGACGATGTTCGGATGGGTTCTCTGTGGATCCGTTACTGGAAAATACAGAAGGTCTCGGTCCATCTCCTCCAGCAGTCCGAAGATGTCTCTAAGGACAGCAGCACCATCCGATTTAGAACGCAGTTCCAATTGCTTCAGGTGCCACGTTTGTCAAGGGGCACACGCGCTCCGTCTGTGCCGACAGTTTCGAGGACTACGAGCTGACGACAGGCTGCGGGTAAGCTTGAGCAACGGATACTGCCCGAACTGTTTGGCTCATGAGCATTCCAATGGTTCCTGCAGGAGCACAGCAGGATGCCATCGATGTGGGAAGCAACACCACACGCTCTTGCACATCGACAGCTCAGTCGCGTACATCCAACCCAAAGAGCAAAGACCCGAAAGGCACCCGCCTTTCATTCGGACTTCTATACAGAGGTCATCAGCCATCGTGCCGCCTACTCCATCTGCATCCAAAGTTCCCCTCCATCTCCACCCGTGTCTTGGCGATCCAGAACGCTGCCATCCCCCCATCCTTAGACATGTCCACCGAGGCAATTGCAACTTGTTGCAAGGGGGCGGTATGTTCACTCCACCGGGTGAACAGCAGAGAGTGAGGGGTAGGGTTTTTTCCCCAAACCGAATTCGGTCATACTGACGAGGGGTTCTGCGGTGAATCGCCATATTCAATCCAGTACGAGTTTTAATCCGAACACCCGTTCTTTTTCCTTGCGCTCTTTCGTATGTGTCGGGATATCTTGTGAAATAAATAAATAAATTAGAATTAATTTTAACCGAAGTTCTCGCGCGTTTTAATTTCATCACGCACTCACCAGACCCTAAAGAAATTGGCACCCGCCAAGTTGTACACCACAAATCGTTCCGCCCCTCCACGAACATTGCATATTTTTAATCTATCCTTATGTACTGTTTGTATCTTATTTTTATTGTTCCCAAGAGCTTTTTTTTCTTAAGAGCTATCGGGATGAAATTTCTTTTTTGGGGCTTTTGATTACCTGGAAAAAATAAAGTATGAAAATTGGCAGCATCGGAGCACTATATCATATAGCTCTGGAGGAATCATTTTTACAAAAATTGGAGTATCCCTTTGAAATTTACCAATATGATAGTATTATATATAAAATCTCAGATCCCAAAATTTGAATCTGATAGGATATATAGAACACAAGTTACAGCCGATATAAATCCGTTCGGCTTGCTGCCTCATCAAATCAATAGAGCACACGCATGCACACATACAGACGCAGCGCTACATAAACTATATGTGTATGCGTGCGAGTCGCGGCATGCGTGTAAAAGGGGATTGGGAAGAAGAAGAAGAAATTGAAATAATATTTGAAATATTTGCATTAATGAATTGAGATACAGAAAAGAGTTTGGAACATGTAAAATTATTATGGCCATGGACTGCAAGGGTATATAAACTTCGGCACAGCCGATGTTAGCTTCTTTGATATTTTTTTTTAGTTCCCTGAGAACTCAATTGTCTCTATGGGTTGGTCGAACAGGTTGTGTATGCAGGCGGGTAGAATTCTGTTCTTTTGCTTTAGGCGGTTAAATGCTTCTACTATTGGCGTTTCTATTAGGTTTACTATTCTTGCTTCAAACTTTCTATTGTGTACAATCCAATATTTGACGACTTTATATTTTGGATTGGTTTTGGTTCTACTCGTCCCATTTTTAAATTGTGTTTAGGCCGTCTGCTCTACTCTGATATTTCTTCTTTAGTATTTTGTTATGCATTGCATATAACTTGAAAGCCAGATTTATGGCTACTAAAATTAAAACAGCTAACAATAGTATTCCTATATCTTCTAAATTTTCCCTATGATCTATTATTTTTACGCTGTTGACGACATTAGCCGTTGGATGATCTATTTTGTATTCTTGAGAACCCATCTGCCTAAAAAAATTGCTTTCTTTTGTCGTTTAGACCTGTTTTCCATAATTAAGCAAATGTTTGAAAAATCTTTATGGATTCATTTTTAAA
Organism: Drosophila insularis; assembly: GCA_018903935.1. Classification (NCBI taxonomy): domain Eukaryota; kingdom Metazoa; phylum Arthropoda; class Insecta; order Diptera; family Drosophilidae; genus Drosophila; species Drosophila insularis. The sequence goes on along the minus strand of JAEIFP010001173.1, from coordinate 4,615 downwards.
GAAAAATTATCTCAACTGTGTCTTGCACAGTAAGCCAGAGACGTGGAAAGATAGAAGAGAAGACATGCGTAGGCTTACAGCTTGAAGAATGGTTTAGTTAAATCTATGCCTACGTATGTTTTTTGTTAAATCTATGCCTACGCATGTTTTTTAGTATTAGCCTATCAATGGTTGGTTGGTAGGTGTACTGTGCAACAAGTGCAAACTCGTACGTATTTATGTTATCTTAATAATAAATGAAATTTCAGTTATAAATAAAAAGAATTATTTACTCGTTGCGTATCTTCGCTTTTGGCGAAGTTGAACTGTATTGTTCATGAGGCACTCTGTGTAGTGCTATCGGTCCTTCTCATCCAGTCCTGTGTGGAGGAGGTCCTGGAGGAGCTTCCTTTCACACCTTAGCATGGCGTATTTTCCTCCTCTTGACTTTGGATGTACCGGTTCAGTGATAGTCATCAGCACGTGCTTTTTGTTTTGATATATTTGTATATTTCGCTTATTTTGGGTTTTCTGTGTGTGTGTGTGTGTGTATATTTGGTACAGTTAATAAGAAGAAAATTTGCACTCTTGTGCTGCCTCTTACTGTGAATTCATCACCCGTTAAATTAAGGTAGGCAGTTCTTATGTGCACTAAGTCCGACGATCTTTGAGGGGAGTGGCTTTGTTCAATTCGGAACACCTTAATTATGTTATTTATTATGCTCGGACTTCGAATGGTAACTATTTGGAAATAGTTATCCATTGTTGCCATTGGCATCTTTGTACTTTTTTTATTTTATAATTAATTAACATTTTTCACACACATACATACACAATTTTTAAGGTTTTTCCTAGGTATCCTAGGTCTCAGTTCGGCTTATTGTCACGGTCGCCATGTAATGACCGGGTTCCACTTGATCGAAATAATTTTGGAGCAAACACGTCATTGTCGTTTTGGGGTTAAATTCAGATTGAGTTTTATTCCAGAAATACATTGTTACATATATATTCTTATGCTGCGACTTAGGCGACAGCTACAAAAGAGAGGGAGAGTGTCAGTACATACATACATATTATTTAGACCGCTGGCAACAAAGTGCTTGGTCAGCGTTCCCACCCTGGCCTGGCTCTAGCTCATGTTACGTCAGTGCATTGTATATTTATGTGAATATGTTTATCTGCATACATCAATGTACATATTTAATTGTTTATACTTTCAACAAAGTGTTACAAGTTGAGCTCTTTGTGTTGAATGATTTTTGGTATGAATATACTACACAAGTAACGAAACATTTCCTAAAACAAACGATTAAATGCTATCACAATACCAGACACCTATCCAATCCCTCACATTACATCTACGTTAGCCAGTTTAGACAATGCAAAACTGTTTACTCTTCGGGGTTCCATCATATTCATATCTATTTCCGCGGATATACTAAAAACCGCTTTCGCAACTCTTAATGCTTTGGACTGAAAAATGCTCCATCCATATTCAAAGAAAGATTGACGATGTTATTAGCGACTATAGAGGAAAAATTTGTTATGTTTATGTCGGATAGTGTAGATTAAATGACTAATAAGTCAAAGCCTACTAGTTATTTCACAGGTGTGTCAATTGTAGCCCTGGCATTACCTTTGCTGCGGCTACAGACTGACGCCAAATGTTACTGACACTAGAAACAAACCTGACTTCAAGTCAGGTCCTATATAAGGGGGACCTCGGGCTAGAGAGCGCAGTTAACAAACCCCTGGGAACTAGCCACAACAGTTAAAAATAAAAGTGAAAGTGAAAAGTCTAAAGTGGAAACTGTACACAACTGAAAGTGAGTAAAGTGAACAACAGCCGACATCAGAAGTGGGAGATCCCACAGTATATTTGAAGAACGAAATTGTGATAGGTCGAGAAATTATATCGCAGGGTTTCATGTCATTATGTCACCCGGAAAAATTAACATTAAAAATTGTAAACTTTTGCTCAAGTAACGATACATTTCCTAAAGTAAAAACTGATCTTAGTGGTGAAGATAAAGATAAATTGATTGGAAAACTACTCATTTTTTCAGAAAGGGAATTCTTTCTTCTACACTCAGTGAAATGAAAATTAAATTAGCAGACCGTAGAAAAATTGTTCCAAGAAAGACCATACATTATTTTCGGCAATTTATGCAAGGATTTTCTTGTTTTATGAAACCTTTTTAACTGTTAACATCGGAAAACAATAATTTTATTTAGAAGCCAGAACATCAACAAATAAGACAGAGAGTTGTTTGTATCCTTACACAGAAGCAAGTTTTAGTTATTTCTGACCCATAATATCCCATCGATTTGCATACTGATGCAAGTTTTCTTGGATACGGTGCTATCTTATTACATAATATCAATAAGTCTCATGTCGTTGAAGGCTGCTTCACCTGCTGAGCCACGATTCCATTCTTATGAATTTGAGACACTTGCGGTTGTTTTGGCTATAAAGCATTTCCGTCATTTTTTAACAGGTAGAGATTTTGTTGTTTTTACCGATTGCAATTCGCTTAAAGCATCAAGAACCAAAAGTGACCTATCTCCAAGGATTCTCATTTGATTTAAAGTATAGGGAGGGTAAACGAATGGCTCATGCTGACTTCTTTTCTAGAAATCTTCCATCCGCATATGCGATTGATACTTGTAAAATTTTTGAGAAACGAGTCAATCTGACAGAGATATCAAGTGAATGATTCCGATATTACTAACATTGTGAATAAATTAAATGATAATTCTCTTGCCGAGGATATTGCGAAAACTTACGAGCTAAGAGCTGGAATAATTTATCGACAAATTCAGAGAAATGGTAGAACTCGATCTTTGCCAATTGTTCCAAGAGCATTTAGATGGTCTGTAATAATAAATCAGATTCATGAGTCAATTATGCACTTGGGTTGGGAGAAAACTTTATATTAGATATCTAAGTACATACGAAAGTTCGTTGAAAACTGCACACACTTAAGGTTGATGCTGACAAAGGCAAGTCCTTTGGAATTGTTTATTGCAAGGTTACTCGTCCATTGGGGTTGCTCCCAGATTCTGCCATTTGGCAGAATCAACCGGTGCAAAATATTTTGGCAGCTGTGTTGTTAAAGAATGAAAAAAAGGCATCAAACAAAGTTAAGTCCAAAGTTTAGAAGACCTTTACAAATAGCTAAAGTGTTAGCCGGAGATAGATATATCCTTAGAACATTGACAAATAACAGAAAGCGCAAGTAGGCTCACGAAGATAGAAGAAAATTGCCAGAGGATTATGTTCCAGTTGAATTAGAAAGTAGTGAAGAAGATTTAAATATGACTGAATGACTGAAGAAGAAAGAGACAGTAATGATATAATTGAGAATGGAACTGTTGAAAGAGACAGTATTTGAATAAGTGACAACAGTCACCGTCACTAACATTTACATTAATGACATAATTGTTTTCAGTGCTACTTATGAAGAACATTGGCACAACCCCAGGGCAATATTTTCAATGCTTCTTGAAGCAACCCTACAAGTAAATTTAGACAAGACACACTTCCTGAAAACCAGTGTTGAATTCCTGGGCTATGTTGACACATCTCATATAGGAAAAAGTAAAAAAACGGTCAAATCAATGCCTCACAATCCAAGGATGTTTTCATTGAGCTTGGTCCACTGGAGCTAGTAGCGTTTAAAGACCCTAAGACCCTTCTTTCTTCATCGGAGGTTTTAACTTTTTCAGAATTTATAAAACCTTTTCATCTCACTACCGATCTCAGGTTAGCTCAGGAGAAGATCGTCCTATAGCATGCATCTCAAGATCGCTTGACAAAAGTAAAGAAAATTACTCCATTATTGAAAAGGAGATGTTAGCCATTGTTTGGGATCTGGACAACCTACGAACGTTCCTATAAGAAGCTGCCTCCATAAAAACTATACGGACCGCCAGCCGCTTACGTAGGCCATGAGCAATAGGAATTTCAATGCAAAGTTGAAACGTTGAAAGGCGAACATTTAAGAATATAATCATGAGCTGATCTATAAATTAGGCAAGGCAAACGAATGCAACGAATGAAAACATGTTATTTCCCAAAATGGCAAATAAAATAAAAGGCAAGGCATATAAATATGACAGACACCCCAATAATCCCCTTATACAGCCACACGTGTACTGAACTATCCGTGCGAAATTCAACACGTGGACGGCTTCATATTGGAGAAACAGAAGTTTCCAAAATCTCCAAGCTTTTGCTCTACAATCTAAATCGGCTCTCAAACTACGTGAAAAAATAGCAGAAGAGCTTCACTATTCACGGCACCTAAGATTGTGGTGATGGACAATGAACGGGGCCTTCTTTGTCCAACAGTTCATAATTACCTAAGGTCATTAGAAATAGAGGTATACCATACCCCAACGCAGCGGAATCGAAGTACACATTGTTAGGAATCTACAGGTGTTTAAAAATACTTAAGGTAACTGAACTCGTGCCTATGTTAGTTGATAGGTATAACTCGGTCCACTCAGTGACGAAACGAAAACCGGTTGATATTTTTCTTGTCAGGGTTGTCGAATAAATTATCAAGGGCTCACTAATTTCAAACGCAAACATTTGGCGACTTCAGGGGGCTGATCGAACGTCAACAAGAAC